>JARHVA010001238.1:3440000-3717484 GCA_037957365.1 Torreya grandis
TCAAGACTTAGCAATTTTTACCTCCATTTGATCTTGCACTTATGCATATGTCTATGTTTTCTTTTTATGTTAAGTAATTTTCTTTTATGCTTTCACATAATGATTCCAGCATGTCTAGTGCATTGTGAAGTTTCCTCTTCTGCAGGTTTGCCATAAGTGTCTATAGTAGGAATATAGGCGCATGTGAATAGGCTGCCAAAGTGTGTCTCAGAACACCTTTGATAGTTCTTCCTCCCCGTATCTCTACGGACCCTTAACTCACTGATACAAGAGAGTCTCCCACATCAAATGAAGTGTATGACAACTTCTTCTTGGTGAAAAGTGTATGTTCGAGCTGAGTGGATCAACTTTATTGGTGTATCACCTTTTAGTTTAGGTTTAGGTTTTATTTTCAGCATTCTTCTCTCTTTTCTTCCCCCCCCCTTTTTTATTTATTTGTTAGCAGTAAGGAATCCAGGACCTAAAAGATACATCGAAGGGAGCTAGCCCTTATCTAGAGACTCTCCCCCCAGTTTTGCCAGTCCCACAGGCAAGAGGGGAGTTTCCATTGTTGTGTGTGGAAGGCAGGAGCTCAGCCTCCTATCAAGGGTGCAATCCACTATGTCAACAATTTTTTGGCACGCTTGGTGGGACCAACTAGGATAAGTTTGGTCTAAAGAGTTGAAGAATTTTTTGTGTGTTCTTCAACCAACCAACCTTTAGAGGTTTTTTTCATCAACACCAATGGCGACTCCGAGTTGAATCAGTTGGTTAAGTAGTTCTGGTGCCATCAAAAAATCTTATTTTTTGTATGAATAATACCTTTACTTAGAATCATGGGCCTTATATTCCTTAATATGGTTTTAATCAAGCTCAATATTTTCATGCAATCACCTCAAGCAGCTCTCCTAGTTTCCCTTCAACAATAAGGGAAGTAGTACTGGAGTTTGAGAAGCAGGTGATGGAGATAGACATATTAGATGAGTAGTATAGATATCAACAAGAGCTGATGTATAAAGAGGCATGTTTGTTCACGCAAGATCAGGCCTTGCAATCCATGGAGGAGGAGGTAGAAAAATAGAAGAGTCCATTCATTCAAGGTAGTCAGCCTTGTGTGCCCCCTCCTATTTTTAAGAAAGCCCCCTCTTGTGCACCAAATCCTTTCTATTAGATATCACTTGCTCATTCTAGCTCATCTAATGCATTAATCAATCCTGCTCTTAACCCCGTGCGCCTAGCCTTCAAACATCAAAGGGAACTAGAGAAACCTCCCATGGAGATGAACCTTCTAATTTACTTAGATTGTGAATCTTCTTTTGGAGGGAACATCATCTCTCTTGAAGCATCTCTTCTTATACATCAACAAACCCTCCCTAACCTTTCACAACTTCCTCAGGTCTCTCAGTATGATCTCTAGATCCTAATCTGGAAGAAGGAACATCATGAACCAGCTCAGGACCCTAAAGAGGATAAAGTTGTTGCCTATTCACAAGAGAAAAATTCCAATCCCAAGGTCATGAGTTGGAAGCAAACAGTGGAATCTTGGGGCAGGAAGGAGGAGGAGAAAGGTTTTGCTCAAAACCTTGAAGAAGATGAAGCTGCTCCTACTCATCATGATGATGCTTGTGACCTCCAAGAAAGGCTCTTCCAAGAAGATATATCCAGGAAAATTATAGAGTTGGAGTCCAGAGTGAGATTCATTAGCCAACGTGTGATGGACATGTCTTAACACACCCCATTTGACACACCTCCAAGAGAGCTTTCAAGACACACCTGATATAGATGAAGTGTTGGCCAAATGCAAAGAGGGGAATCATTCGATTCTAGCTCAAGGATTGCCTCCTCTTCCACATGGTGGAATCCACTTCACCCCTTCTCAAGGAGGAACTTGTTTTGCAAGAGGTGGGTGAGTAGTAGAAGATCCAATCTGCAGTTTCCCAAGAGGCTATCATGAGTGACAATGAAGAGGAAATCATCATGGAGGCTCCTTTTGAAGACATCATCAGCAACGGAGAAGATGCAGGTCATGCATACATGCAGATGTTCCAGCAATATGAGGAGGAACATAAGTATGGTGAGCTCTCTCCTCCCTTGTTTGATGAACTTCTTTATTTCTTTGATGAGGAGGATGACTATGCCAAGGAGCCTAAGTTGGAGGAGGATCAAATAGATGTCTTTGAACAACTAGAGACTCTGATCTTGGAGCAAGAAAAGGAGGGGCCTGTCTATTTTGAAGATAGCTTTGAAGAAGAGAGCCTTGAACAAGAAGATGATGTTTTGTGGGATGAGCAATCAATTTTTTATTCCATTTCAGACATCACAATAGTCACCCTTCTTCAAGAAAGCCATGAAAGAGTAGAGGATGAGTTTGATAGGGTCTTCAATGAAGCAGAAGGGAACGAGTCAAACTATGATGCATTACAAAGGGACTATACACATCAAAGGGCTTATGGTGATGAGCCAGTAGCCATTGATTTCTTGGTGAAATGCACCAGCATGAAGGACCAGCATTCAATAAGCTTCCAAGGACAAGAAGATTACATATATGTTGGAAGCATGTTTGATTCTGATCCACTCGAATACAAGCCAATCAAGGTGGCAGGCAAGAGGAGCAAGTCACCAAGTTTCCATTCCATTCAGCCACTTATTTGGGACCATAAGTTTCCTAGCTAGGAAGGAGACTTAAGAAATTTTTCCTTTGATCTAGGAGGGAGGCAAATATACCTAGTTAGCTATATATAGTAGTTTGCTTTCAGTTTTCTTTCCTATTTTCCTTAAGTGATGCTTGAACAAGTAGTGTTTTTAGCCTTGTGTGTGTTTTCCTTTGTGTGTGGGGTAAAAGCTTCATAATTGATTCTTAGATCTATCAGGGCTGTTGCTATCTTTTCAAGCTACATCTCAACTCTGTGCCCAATGGATTTTAAGGCAACTGGTTTCTAAGCATAGCAGGCATGCTTCCCCTAGGAGTCGCCAATTTGTTGACCATTTTGGTCCTACAGGCCAAAATCAGTCCCCCCTTTTTTCCCCTGCTATTTTGAGCTAGTACATTTTTTATTTTTCACAAGTCTTAGAAGTTTCTACAGACTCTACAGGCATTTCTACAGACTCTGCAAGTGTTTCTACAAACTCTGCAGAGAGTTTCTACGGACTCTACAAGTAGAGACAAGTTCTCACTTAGGTGCAAAATGGACCATTCCAAGCGCCCTTGTAGAGGGCAGGGAACATTTGCAAAGAGGACATAAATAAAAGGCCAAAAATGTAAGTTTCTTTCAAAATTTTGTTTAAGGCAAAGAAGAGAATTTCTTTAGACAAAATGTCTTAAGGAATTTCTTCAGACTTTTTGTCTAAAGAAATCCTTCGAAAAAGTTTCTCGAAAATAAACAAGGGCCAAGGCAAAGTCAAGAAGTGATTTCTTTCAGACTTTTTGTCTGATGGAATTCCTTTGGACAAAAAGTTCAAAGAAATTTGGGAAAGAGCCGCAGGTAAAAAACCCAAACAAAGTCTCTGAAGGAAAGGAACGAGCAAGACAATTCTTGTGGACTTTTTGTTTGCAGGAAAAGTAGCCATGAGAAAATCCATGGAAAAAGTGGCCAAGTGAAAAAACCTGAGGAAATAAGTAGAGAAAGAAAAAGAAGAGATCCTTCAGATAAAATGTTTGAAGGAATTCCTTTGGACATTTTGCCCGAAAGATTTCAAGACCAAGGAGCTGAAGGACCCCGAAGGGAAGGTGCCCTTACAGGGGACTCTCAGCCAAAATGAAGGACACTTATCCAAAGCTGAAGGGTCACCTTCCCTTTAGGAGGGTCTAAAGCAAAATCTTAAAGGAAAGGGAAACAAAAAAGCTCGATCAAAGAGAGAAAGCTGAATAAATTTCAAGGGGTGACGGGCCCAAAGACGTCAAAATCAAGCACGGTGAACTAGCTATTGGAAGTTCAAATGCCCAGTGACGGGTGTGTAGACGTCAAATTTAAGGTGGTGAAATAGTTGTTGATTTTGGGAAATCTTAAGAAAATCCCAAGGAACTCAGTGACCTGCCAAGAAGATAGCCTCGAGGGCCGAAGGAGCCAGAAAGAGACAAAACCAGGAAGAGACAAAGTGCAAAAGCAGACAAACAGTCCAGGTGGCAAAGAGAGGTGTCAACTCAAGGATTTACTCTTGTAATTGGAATAGTGCTTGCCAAGTGGTCATCAAATGGTGTAAATAGTAAGCGGCAAGACCTATTTTCTCCACTTTACATTTATAAGCAGACAAACCACACGAATATCTAGAAGGAGCAGTCTTGTCTGTAGAAAAGAGGCATGGTCCATGCTTTCACATTAATGTTTGAATGCCAAAGTCAAGACCGGTGATTACACAACATGGTTCTAACATGCCTCTTCTAGAAGAATGACATCAACAACAGTGACTTCCTCTTCCCAATGCTCTCAGCGCACATGGGCCAACTTGTCAAAGGGCACCAAAAGTCTTTTCCAAAGGGGCACCTTTACTTCTTATCCTCCTTCTATATATTGTAAACTTATCATTTTGAGAAAGGATCTCTTAGTTTGTAAGGCAAAGCTCTGCCCAAAAATATCTGGGTTTGTAAGGCAGAACTCTACCGAATTTTACTTTGAATCAAGACTTAGCAATTTTTACCTCCATTTGATCTTGCACTCACGCATATGTCTATGTTTTCTTTTTGTGTTAAGTCATTTTTTATGCTTTCATAGAATGATTCCAGCATGTCTAGTGCATTGTGAAGTTTCCTCTTCTACAGGTCTGCCAAAAGTGTCTACAACAAGAATATAGGCGCATGTGAATAGGCTTCCAAAGTGTGTCTCAGAACACCTTTGATAGTTATTCCACCCTATATCTCTATGGACCCCTAACTGACTAATACAAAAGAGTCTCCCACATCAGATGAAGTGTATGACAATTTCTTCTTGGTGAAAAGTGTATGTTTAGACTGAGTGGATCAAATTTATTTGTGTATCACCTTTTAGTTTAGGTTTAGGTTCTATTTTCAGCATCCTTATCCCTTTTCTTCCCCCGCTTTATTTATTTATTTGTTAGCAGTAGGAAATCTAAGACCTAAAAGATACATCAAAAAGAGCTAGCTCTTATCTAGAGACTCTCCCCCTAGTTTTGCCAGGCCCATAGGCAAGAGGGGAGTTTTCATTATTGCATGGGGAAGGCAGGAACTCACCCTCCTATCAAGGGTGCAATCCACTGCGTCAACAAGTATAACCCAATCTCTATTCTAGTTTGAAAGACACTATGTTCAGCCCTAAACCATTTTTTTAAGAACATGCTTGACTTTATGGTTTTCAATGATGACCTCAATATATAAGGGGCTATTATGGCTAGGACCAAGAGTGGACATGTCCTTTTGATCAAATGTAAGTTATCAAAATGAATACAAATGCCTTACAAGAGTTTGGAACTATTTAGGGTTAATGTCATGGGGAATAGTAGATTGTTGAAGAAGGTCATTCAAAATAGTTCTATGGAATTCAAACATATGTAAAAGATCTAAAATAGAAATTTACATAGGGGTTTTACTCAGTTGGTTTGGGATAATATAAGAATTTTAAACAATATCCAAAGGCACAATTTTCACATTGGATTCAGTGGCAGAAGAGGACAAAAGGACTTGAAGAGTAAGTCATAAGTGTCTAGTTGCGATTACGTAGTGTAGAGGTGGCAAAGAGCCATTATAAATAGAAGACAAAAGCAATGGGCCTTAGAAGGTGAATCATGGGTGTCTAGTGTTAAGCACAAAATATAATAAGAAGGGAGGTGAATCAGTATATTATATATCTTTTATTTAATCTGATTTATTTTCTTTAACCACTTAATCACACATTTAAGATATGCAATAAATTGAAACAATAACATGCACCACACAAGAGAAAAAGAGACACTAAATTTTTATGTGGAAATCCAAAGTGAGAAAAACCATGGACAATAATTTCAAGTATATGAATGAGCACCAACTCAAATTACAAAGTTCGTAAGCACCAACTTGCAGGAGCACCAACCCCTTTATCGAGCACCAACACAACAACTACTTGTGAGCACCAACCCATAGGAGCACCAACCCCTCTTGTGTATAAAACATAACTATCTCTCAATGTTGCTTACTCAACAAATGATAGAACTCTACAATATCTCCTACTTTTCTCTCCTCTTTTTTTATATAAAAAAATTACAAAACCATACACTCTCTTGCATATTACAAATGGCTTCTCAATATTTTATTTATAGCTTTCCAAATGACCTTTGGAATTCACCCTTTGTGACCCTTCAATCCTCATGGAAAATGATGCCAAACTTGCATGACCTATTGTATCCTTGCATTTGAAAAGTTACATGGTGACCCTTCATAAGCAAATGCATCCTTTCCTTTTTTGTCTTTATCTTGGTTACCTTTCGAATTTCTTAAGGTGACTCTTCATGGAAAAAAGTGTCATACCCTATTTTATCTTCACTTAGTGACTCTTGGAATTCCTCAAGATGACTCTTCATGGGAAAATGCATCCCATTCCTTTTTTGTCTTTACCCCGTGACTCTTTGACTTCTCTATGGGCTGTCTATTGACTTTTATGCAACCAAAAATATATTCATTAATATTAAATAAATATCAACACACATTAGCCAAGATATGAATATTAAAAACATCATTAAATGCTATAGGGCCTTTATCACCAATGCTAGACCTTTGACATCAATGACAATATTGCCAATAATCTCCCCCTTTGTCATTGATGGCAACTTCAAACTAAAACTACCACATCCTAAAACTTGCACTGCACATACCAAC
Organism: Torreya grandis; assembly: GCA_037957365.1. NCBI lineage: Eukaryota > Viridiplantae > Streptophyta > Pinopsida > Cupressales > Taxaceae > Torreya > Torreya grandis. The sequence goes on from JARHVA010001238.1 coordinate 3,446,782, forward strand.
CTGCACATACTACCATATGAAAAACATACAGTAACTCCTCCTTACTATAGCAACCTATACCTATTCCCTATACTTATTTTTACACATAATTTTACACTTGTACCTATTTCTATTCTTCTCCCCCTTTGACATCAATGGAAAAGGGCTTATCTTGGAGCTAACACTTAGCTCCCCCTCAATTGATGTTGATCCTCAATGGAAGGAATAGATACTTAAATATGTCTTTTGGTAGTGCTTTTGTGAAAATATCTGCAATTTGCTCTGTAGTATTGATATATTCCATTTTAAGCTATTGATCTGTAACTTGCTCTTTCAAGAAGTGATATCTAATAGGAATATGTTTTATTCTTGAATGCATCACTTGATTCTTAGAAATATTAATAGCACTTATGTTGTCACAAAAAATAGAAATAGGTTCATCATATTTTACCTTGATATCTTCCAAAGTTTACTTCATCCAAATTACTTGAGTACAACATAATACCATTGCGATATATTTTGCTTTAGTTTTAGAAAGTGATACTAAATTCTAATTTTTAGTTAGCCATGATACTAAGTTATCACTAAGGAAGAAAGCTCTTCCACTTGTAATCGTTCTATCATACAAGCAACCTACCCAATCTAAATCTATATAAGCAACCAAAGTGAAATCTCTACTTGTGGGATACCACAATCTATAATCCAATGTCTCTTTGATGTATTTGAATATTCTCTTCACCAACTAAACATGACTTTCCATTGGAGCTGTTAAGGTGTGGAGCCTAAAAGCTTCACCAAAGGAGCGCATTACCAAAGTTGCAGGTTTACACAGTCACCGACGTCGGTCAGGAGTGATCGACGTTGATCAGGTGCAGTTTAAGAGATGCCGGTGTCGCCAGGGATCGGCTGATGTCGGTCACAGGCAAGTAGGCAGGAACCGGTGTCGGCTACCTGTGCGTCCAGAGAGCTATTTTCGAGGACAGAACCGAGTGTTTGCATGATGAGTTTAAGTCATAGTCTTAAGTCTGCGTCTCTATTATTAGTAAGACTATTTTTAGAGCCCTTGTTCAAGAAGCTTAACTGTTGGTTGTAAATGCATGCTCAAGTCTCCTAATTCTATATGTAGAATTAGATCTTCTTAGCTTATTGTATTGGTATGTTGAAAGAATAGTATAGAATTGTATAGGTGAATCATTCCAAGTTGTTGGAGTTGATTGTACTTGAGAGAGAGAGCTCTTGAGGGAAAGAGATCTAGGGAGAGATCTGTACATCTGAGAGAGGTGTGAAAGAAAGAAGTTTATTCAATTGTATTCCTTTTGTAAAGAGTTTAATACAAGTTTTCAGGGTGGTTTCTTGTATCTCTTGTTCTTTGCTATTTATCATTCTAGTTACTTATCTATCTTATTTAATTTCGTGGTTTATTGCTTTCATAAGTGTAATCAAATTGTTGGTTGATCTCCAACAAGTGGTATCAGAGCTCAAGTTCACTAACAGGTGGTTCAAATATGTGTAGTGTGTATTGATTACAGGTTACTCACAGGAGTTTCTGCAGGGATTTTTGTTTGAGTGGGAGAAGCAATGGCAGAAGAAAGTAAACTGAGAATGGAGAAGTTTAATGGCAAAAATTATCAACATTGGAGAATGCAGATAGAGGACTATCTGTATCAGAAAGATCTATACTTACCATTAGGTGGGATTGCAAAGAAGCCCACAGACATGGATAATGAAGAATGGAAAGTTCTTGATAGAAAGGCTCTGGGGTCTATAATACTGAGTCTAGCATCTACTGTGATATCTAATTTATCACAGGCAAAAACAACAGTAGAGTTGATGACTACTTTAGAAAATTTGTATGAAAAACCCTCAGCTTCTAATAAGGTATATATTATGAAGCAGTTATTTAATTTGCATGTGCAGGAAGGTGGATCTGTATCTAATCACCTGAATGATTTCCATGGAATTGTAAATCAATTAAGTTCAGTCAATATTGTATTTGATGATGAAATTAAAACTCTTTTAATATTATGTTCTTTGCCTGAAAGCTGGCATAGCCTAGTAATGGCAGTTAGCAATACTGCATCTGCTTCAAATATTTTAAAAGTAGAGGATGTTGTTAGTGTTATCTTGAATGAGGAAATTCACAGGAAAAACACAGAGGAAACATCAGGGAACGCTTTAAGTTTTGAGAGTAGGGGGAGACAAAAAGAGAAGAGCAAGAAAGGGAGATCAAGATCTAAATCTAAGGGGAGAGGTAGATCCAAATCCAGAGATGGCAGGAAGCCACAATGCTGGAATTGTGGAAAGATGGGGCACATAAGCAGAGATTGCTGGTCAAAGCCTAAGGAGGACAATCAGCACGAAGGAAAAGAAGAAGCAAAGGTTGCAGGTATTGCACAAGATGCTTTAATATTCTCTTTGCATAATAATATAGAATCTTGGGTGTTAGATTTTGGTGCATCTTTTCATGCTACCCCTAATAGAGAATATTTTAGTGACTATATCCATGGAAATTTTGGAATAGTGTATCTAGGAGATGATGAGCCATGTAAAATTATTGGCAAAGGTAAAGTGTAGTTGAAAAGGCAGAATGGCAACACATGGGTGTTGAGAGATGTTATGCATGTTCCTAGCTTGAAGAGGAATTTGATTTCTGCAAGAAAGTTAGGGGATGAGGGTTGTACAGTAACTCTCACAGTTGAATCTTGGAAGGTGACCAAGGGTGCACTTGTTATGGCCAGAGGTAAGAGAGTAGGTACTCTCTATTTAAGTAATTGTGTTACTAATAATTCTCCTTTTGTATTATCTACTTCAGATGTGGATGCAAAATTGTGGCACTCAAGGCTTGGCCACATGAGTGAGAAGGGAATGTCAATTCTTAAGTCCAAAGGTAAGCTTTCAGATTTGAAAAGCATAGATCTAGATTTTTGTGAGCACTGTGTGTTTGGAAAATAGAAAAGAGTGAGTTTTCTTAAGACTAGGTCAACAAAGAAGAAGCATAAGTTGCAGCTTGTTCACACAAACGTGTGGGGACCGGCTCAAGTAGCTTCTATTGGAGGATCACAGTACTATATTTCGTTCATAGATGATGCTACAAGAAAGGTATGGATCTATTGTATTAAGAAAAAATCTGATGTATTTGAGACTTTTAAGATTTGGAAAGCTATGGTTGAGAATGAAATAGGCAGAAGATTGAAGTGCCTGAGATCTGACAATGGTGGTGAGTTCTACATCTATAAGTTCAACTGGTATTGTTATATGCATGGAATCCATAGGCAAAGAATGGTTCCAAGGACACCTCAGCAAAATGGTATTGCTGAAAGGATGAATAGAACAATTATGGAGCATGCAAGATGTATGAGATTGCATGCTGGTTTACCCTTAGAGTTTTGGGCAGAAGCTGTTGACACTGTAGTGTACTTAATTAACATAGGACCCTCTACAGCTCTAGATGGTGGAATTCTAAAAGAGGCATGGATAGGTAAAAAGGTAGATCTATCATTTCTCAAAGTTTTTGGTTGTGAAGCCTTTGTGCATGTTGATAAGGAAAATAGAAAGAAGCTGGATGCTAAGTCTATGAGGTGCACATTTATTGGCTATGGCTCTGATGATTTTGGTTTTATATTTTGGAATCTAGGAACTAACAAGATAATTAGGAGCCGTGATGTTGTTTTCAATGAAAAAGTGATGTATAGTGATTAGTTGAAGAAGCTGAATCAATCTGGGCAGAGCAATGGAGAATTAGACGAGGTGACGGTCCAATATGAGCTCGCGAGAAAAAGAAATAATCACTTGCAGGAAAACATAGAGACCGACGTCAGCAGGGTAGAAACCGATGTCAACAGGACAAAAACTGATGTCGATCATACAGAGATCGACATCAGCAGAACAGGCACTGACGTCGATCAGGCAGAATCGACGTCAGCCAATAACAGGCTTGGAAGTGACTGAGGTCGGTCACTGTCAAAGAATTTAGGTGGATAGCATGTTGTGAACGAGTCTCAGACTCCCATCAGAGGGTTAAAAAGGGTAAGTAAGCCTCCAATTAGATATTCCCCTTCATTATTCTATTTATTGCTAACTGATGGTGGAGAACTAGAGAGTTTTGAAGAAGCATTACAGGTGGAGTCCAAGAGTCAGTGGGAGCATGGCATGGTTGAAGAGATGGAGTCCTTAAGAGAGAACCAAACATGGGATTTGGTTGAGTTGCCAGCTGGTAAGAGGACACGAAAGAACAGATGGACCTATAGGTTGAAGGAAGGTGAGAACGAACAGATGAGATATAAGGCCAGGTTGGTAGTGAAAGGATTTGCACAAAAGCAAGGTATTGATTTTGGTGAGATTTTTTCCCCTGTTGTTAAAATGACTTCTATATGGACTGTATTGTCTTTGGTTGCTATTGAGGATTTGCATCTTGAGCAGCTTGATGTTAAGACAGTGTTTCTTCATGGAGATTTGGATGAGGAAATATATATGGAATAGCTAGAAGGATTTGAGGTCAAAGGTAAGGAGAAGTTAGTGTGCAGATTGAAGAAAAGCTTGTATGGCCTCAAGCAAGCTCCTAGACAGTGGTATTTGAAATTTGACAGGTTTATGACTGAGCATGGCTACAGTAGGTGTCAATCTAACCATTGTGTGTATTTTAAGAGATTGGATAATGGTAGATATATTATTCTATTGTTATATGTAGATGATATGCTGGTTGCAGGATCACACATGTAGGATATCTCTGAGCTTAAGGTGAAATTAGCTCAAACGTTTGCCATGAGGGATTTGGGAGCAGAAAAGAAAATCCTTGGCATGAGCATTAAGAGAGACTGAAAAAATCACAGGTTGATTTTGTCTCAAGAGGATTATGTGAACAAGGTGTTGAAACGGTTCAATATGCAGGATGTTAAATCGGTAAGCACACCTTTGGCTGGACATTTTAAGTTGAGTAAAGAACAATGTCCTAATTTACATGATGAGGTAGAGTACATGAGTAAAGTTCCATATTCTTTTTCAGTAGGGAGTTTGATGTATGCAATGGTGTGTACTAGACCAGATATTGCCCAAGCAGTGGGAGTTGTAAGTAAGTATATGGCCAATCCAGGAAAAGAACATTGGAAGGCAGTTCAGTGGATCTTTAGATATCTGAGACGAACCAGCAGTAGGCACTTATGCTATGGAGGTTCAGATACTTCTCTACATGGTTATGTAGATTCAGATATGGCAGGTGATTTGGATGGCAGGAGGAGCACCATAGGTTATGTTTTTACTGTTGGTGGAACGGTGGTTAGCTGGATATCAAAGTTGTAGAAGGTTGTTGCCTTGTCAACTACAGAAGCAGAGTATATTGCAGCCACAGAGGCTAGTAAAGAGATGATATGGATGACACGATTCATGGAAGAGCTTGGAAATGAGCATGAGAGTTGCAGATTATATAGTGACAATCAGAGTGCAATTCATTTGGCTAAGAATTCAGCCTTTCATTCAAGAACAAAGCATATACAGCTTAGGTACCACTTCATAAGACATGTATTGGAGGATGGTGAGTTGAAGCTGGAGAAGATCCATACAGATAAAAATCCTGCTGATATGTTAACCAAGCCGGTTATAAAGGAGAAGTTGAATTTTCATTCAACTTCTGTTGGTCTTCATGATTGAGTTGAAGATGGAGGAGCTAGAAGATGTTGTTGTACAGGTACTGGTGCAGCTGTTTATCTCCAAGTGGGAGATTGTTAAGGTGTGGAGCCTAAAAGCTTCACCAAAGGAACGCATTACCAAAGTTACAGGTTTACACAGTCACCGGTGTCAGTCAGGAGCGACTGACATCGGTCAGGTGCAGTTCAAGAGACGTCGGCATTGGTAGGGATCGGTCGACGTCGGTCACAGGCAAGCAGGCAAGAACCGGCGTCGATTACCTGTGCGTCCAGAGAGCTATTTCTGAGGACAAAACTGAGTGTTTGCATGATGAGTTTAAGTCATAGTCTTAAGTCCATGTCTCTATTATTAGTAAGACTATTTTTAGAGCCCTTGTTCAAGAGGCTTAACTGTTGGTTGTAAATACATGCTCAAGTCTCTTAATTCTATATGTAGAATTAGATCTTCTTAGCTTATTGTATTGGTATGTTGAAAGAACAGTACAGAATTGTATAGGTGAATCATTCCAGGTTGTTAGAGTTGATTGTACTTGAGAGAGAGAGCTCTTGAGGGAAAGAGATATAAGGAGAGATCTGTACATCTGAGAGAGGTGTGGAAGAAAGAAGTTTCTTCAATTGTATTCCTTCTGTAAAGAGTTTAATACAAGTTTTCAGGGTGGTTTCTTGTATCTCTTGTTCTTTGCTATTTATCATTCTAGTTACTTATCTATCTCATTTAATTTTGCAGTTTATTGCTTTCATAAGTGTAATCAAATTGTTGGTTGATCCCCAACAGGAGCTGCCTGATATCTTGCAACCATGCTTATTATATGAATAATGTTTGGCCTTGATGCTATCAAATATAAAAGACTACCAATCATAGATCTATATAAAGATTAATCTATAACAGATGAATCTTCATCTTTACTTACCTTGTTCCCTATACCCATCGATGTACCAATTGGTGCATAATCCTAAAAACCAAAAAAATTCAACATTTCTTTGGGATATTTACTTTGAGATATGAAATTTCCTTTATTTGACTACCAAATTTGCAATCCTAAGAAAAATGACAATTCTCTAAGTTTAGACATCTCAAATTCTTTTTGCATATTGTCAAAAAAAAAATTTGTCATATTTTCAATGTTACCTCCAAATATTATGTCATTGACATATACCACAACAATCAACTAATGCTCACCATTTGTTTTGATGTAGAGATTACTATTAGTAAATCCTCTCTTGAAATGTTCATATTGTAGGTATTTATCAAGTCTTGCATACTAAGCTCTAAGAGCTTATTTCAATCTATACAAAGCTTTATTTAATCTGCATAGATAGCTACTATCATTTGAGAGAATAAATCCCTTTAGATGCTCAATGTAGACCTCATTTTCTAGATTCTCGTTCAAGAAAGTAGACTTGACATCCATCTGTAATACTTTGAAAATTTTAAATACTACATATGCAAGAAAAATTCTAATAGCCTCTAGCCTTTCCACTGGTGAAAAATTTTCTTCAAAATCTTCCTCTTCAATGTTTCAAGAATATTTATAGGATCACTGATTCTTTATGTTCCATCTTCTTCTATCCTGACACTTACACTTTCAACTATCTTTTTGTTTCTTTTATTATAACATTTATAAGCTTTACTTTTACAAGAATAACCAAAAAAAAATACCTTCATCTATTCTAGATTCAAACTTACCAAGTTTTTTATCGGTTCTCTTTATAAAGCATTTGCTACCGAAAACTCTGAAATAATCAACCATAGTCTGAAAGTAACATTCAGGAAATAGACATAAGAACAATCCCCTAAATGACACAAGCTATAACAACACAAAGTCTAAAAGTAAACTGCTTTCTCATTCAAACAAAGAAATATTATCAACAATCTGAGCTCAAAGTCTTAGTAATCTCCTTTCAATTTTGGTAGAGTTTTGCTTCTATAACAGAGAGATCTCCCTTGCATAAATAAGAGATTTAAAATATATAGTGGCCTAGAAAGACTTGGTGCTTTGTTTCATGGAATGGCCCATGCCACATTCAATGCATTGAATGCAATTTTAGTTTTGTCAAAGAGGGCTATGCTAGAACAGGGCACTTCCTTAACTATGGCATGCTGATTCATCTCAAATATCTTCCCCTGGGCTTGGGTCATCTAGTCCTTTTTCTATTGTCTATGCAGCTGTCCACTTCGCCTTTATTCCATGTGAGAAAAATAGGTCGCACTTTTAATGTTTGCAAGCTCAAATATCTACTTGGTCGATGGTTCCACCTACCAAAAATAAATAATACACAGATATTTCTGGTCTTCCCTCTTCAACTGGTTGCTGAGTTCACTTTTGACATTCATCTTTTCCCAGCTTTGTCTCTTCCTAGAATTTGAGCTCACAGGGCTATCTTCCCAGCTTTGCTAGCTCCTTGTGCTCTTCTCTCAACTGTTCTTCCTTTTGGCCTCAAGGCCTTTGAATGCATTCAAGTCCATGCTCAAACCTTTAAAGATCAATGTCTACCTCATTGCCATAAAGTTGATGGCTTTGGGGATGTCACTACTTGAAAGCCAACGACTAGTTTATTGCCTTAAATTTGATAGCTGTAGGGACGTCACCAAACGTCTGGATCCCAATGGCTAGTTCATGATGCTTAATCTTGATGTCTTTGGGCCCATCACCCTCCTTAGGAATTCCTTCAGCTTTCTTGTTTGATCCTTCCTGAAGGGGAGGAATCCCTTTGGAGTCTTGAGAAAGGCCCATTTTTTGGTCAGTGAGAGCCCCCTGCAAGGGTATCTACCTGTTAGGGTTATTCAGGTGGCCTTCGAGCGGTCTTCGGGCTCCTTTAGCTTCAATTCCTTTAGACAAAATGTCCAAAGGAATTCCTTCAGAAATTTTGTCTGAAGTAAATCTTCTCGCTTGCTTTCAATCAGCTTTCCCTTTGGGCGAATTCTTTCAGACAAAAGTCTGAAGGAATTCCTTCAGACTTTTTGTTTGAAGGAATTGCCTTAACATTTTATCATGGAAAATCTTTTCGAAGGGTATCATTTTGCCTTGAACAAATCCAAAGGAAAACTTACCCTTTCGGCCTTCTTTCCAAGTGCTTTCTTGCCCTCCATAAGGGTTGTTTGGCCTCTAAAATTGCTTTTCAAAAAAGTCACAAAGGTCCTTTTATCACCTAAGTGCCCTCCGTAAGGGCACTTGTCCTTTGGGCTTTGGGGCACTCCTTTGAACCGATCGATTGAACCAACTTTGGTTCAATGATTCAATAGTTCAATCTTGTGTTTTTCTCATTCAATTAACCACGTTGAACCAACCACTCGTTGAACCTTTGAACTGTTGAACCCGTTGAACCTTTGAACCATTTGGTTCAAGGTTCAATGGTTCAATGGTTTAAGCCTTCTTATTTTAATTAAGTGTTTTGAAGTCGTTGAACTTGCTGAAGCGGTTGAACTTTGAACTCTTGCCAAAGCACTTAACTCATTAAGCTTGCTGATGCCATTGAACCTTTGAACTTGTTAAACCTTTAAACCCGTTGAACCATTTTGGTTCAAAGTTAAACAGTGTAATGGTTCATTTCTTTGTTTAAAGCTTGCTGATGTCGAAGCTATTTTTGGTTGAACCTTGGCATTGAACCAATCTTGAAATCGCCTATGTGTTGGAACTTATTTCTTTCCAACAGAGTCCGTAGAAACGAACTTGCGGAGTCTGTAGAAACTAGTCTATAGAATCAAGAAACCAACCTATAGAGTCCATAGAAAAGATTCCATAGAATCCACCCTATGGATTTTGTAGAACCCAGCCTACACTGATGATAAAAATGAGCCTACAGAGTCCGTAGAAATGAGCCTATGGAAACAAGCCTATAGAGTCCGTATAAATAAGCCTACAGAGTACGTAGAAATTTGAAAAAGCTTGAATAATAGATAATTTGAATACTTAGAATAATTTTTTAGAAGGGAAGAGAGGATTTTGGCCTGTAAGACCAAAATAGTTCATGTGTTGTCTCAAAAAGGAATGACAGATTTTGGGAACAACAGCTGGCTCTAGGTGGGGAACTTCCTTCAATTTGAAATTTTGGAGCAGCTAAGGGGAGTAGAAACTAGAATCTCTATTGCCTTTAAGTATGCCATTAGGATACAAAGTCATGCTAACCAAAAAATAAAGGTGCCAAAAAAAAATGAAAATGAAAATGAAAAGCATGAAATAGAACTAAAGACTATACAAAGATACATATGTACAGATGATCTTATTTGATACTTCAAGAATTGAAGTGCTTCAGATGCTATCCATTGTGAGGTAAAGAAAAGATCATGCCATCTTGATACTTCAATAGGAAACTATTTTCACCATTGAGCTCATGGATAGTAAATGGGCCTCTCCATAGGAAATCGAACTTTCCATGCATTCTTTTTGGTTCCCTCATTTTGTCCCACAACAAGACTTGATCTCGAATCTAGAAATCATGGTTTTTTGCTTTCTAATCAAAGAGCTTCTTCACCAGACTTTGATGCATAGCAATCCAGTCCACCACCATAGTTCGCTACTCATCCAGCTTAATTAAGCACATGATCCTCTTATCGATGGAGATTTCATATGTCTGATCTTCGACTGCCTTTGCCAATTTCAATGCTAGCAACTCCAAGGTGATTGGTATCTCTACATTGAGACCATACAAAATTTGTAAAGGTGACATACCTATCACCCTCTTGGGGCATAATTCTATCTGCCCATAAAGCATCAACCAATGTTTTATGTCATGTTTGTTGGTTGTCATCCACCAGCTTCCTGATGATGGTCACCAAGTTTTTGTTGCTTGATTTAGCTTGATCATTTCTTTAAGGAAAATAATCAGAGGAGTGAGAGAGGGTATTCCCATAGTAAAAATAGAACTAAGTGATCTCATGAGAAGAGAAACAAGTAGCATTATTCGTCACAATCTTGGTTGAGACCCCAAACTTGGAAATGATGTTCTCCTTGAAGAAATTGCACACTACTTTTGAAGTAGCATGCTTGGTTGGAATAGCTTCCACCCACTTGGTGAAGTAATCTAGGGTTGTGAGGACATAATCATGTCCAACACTTGAAGATGGGTTTACAGCACCAATGAAATCGATTCCCCATTGTTGAAAGGGCTCTTTTATTACTACTGGCTTGAGAGGTAGAGCAACTAACTTGGGTCTTTCAATGAATTATTGGCATAGTTCACATCTTCGTACCCATTTGTATGCATCCTGAAATAGAGTAGGCTAGTAATACCTAGCTCACAAAATCTTATGGGAAGTCACAGGAGAAGAAAAATGTCTTCCATAGGCTAGATTATGGAAGGACTTCAAAAGTTGGTTCTATTGCTCTTTATCCACACAGGGAAGGAACACTCCACAAGGCTCCTCTTGTACAAGCCATTGTCTCAGAGGACAAAATTGGTAGCTTTCAATCTAACGGTCCTCCTTTTTTTATGAGACAAGTGAGCAAGATACTCACCATAAGTAAGGAAATGAGCAATACTTGAATACCACTCATTTGTGGAGGAAACAAAAAGAACTATTGGTGTGTCTTCCACTTCATTTTCTTCATGCCTTGCTTCTTCAGGTCTATTATCAGCAATCAGTTAGCATAGGCCCCTTCCTCACACAAGCTTTATTGGTTTGATGACTAGATCAAACTCTTGGATTTTAGCAATCCAATTGCCTCTTTTCATTCCAAATTCCTGTTGAGTTAATATGGATTTGACTGTGGTGTCAAGAACCAGGGTAGTAGTGTGTAAATTCAAGATGTAGAAGTGGAAATGCTTCACTGCCTTGACCATCGCATAAGCATGCTTCTCCATGTTTGAATACTTTAGCTCATGAGCTTTGAGAGGGCAGCGCATGAAGGATAAGAGAGATTCCATACCTTCTTTATTCTATTGAACCAGAATTGCTGAAAGTGTGTGCTCAGAAGCATAGCTGTATATGGTGAAATCCCTGGTATAATCTAGATAAACCAAAATTAGAGCATAGGCAATAGCTGTCTTGATGTCTCAAAATGCCAATTTTCATTCTTTAGTCCAGTTGAAGGTGGCCTTTTCCTTCATCATATTTATGATATGGCAAGTCTTCTCTATGAACTCAGGGATGAACCTTCGTAAAAAAATCACCTTTCTGAAGAAAGAGTGAACTGCAGTCTTACTTGTGGGTAGGGTGAGTTCTTGGATGGATTTGACTCTTTCTGAGTCATTTTTTATGCCTTATGTAGATACGATGTGTCTGAAAAGCTTCCCTTCTGTCACTTCAAAGATAGACTTCTTGGGATTAAGAGAAATGCCATTCTAGTGACAACATTCCAGCACTTGTTGTAAATGGCGCACATGATCAAGGTGATGCTTGGAAAAGATGGTCAAGTCATCAAAGTATACCACAATGAACTTACCCATTTCATCTTTAAAAGCAAGGTCTATTTCTCTCTAGAAAGTGGCACCAATATTTATCAGGCCAAATGGCATTCTTTGATATGAAAAGGTGCCCCAAGGTGTGGTGAAGGCAGTCTTATGCTGGTCTACTTCACCAACTTCAACTTGATTATATCCTAAAAAGCCATCTAGCATTGATAACATCTCTGAATTGGTCACTGTCTAAAGCACTTGGTCCATGATGGGCAAAGAATATTTATCCTTTAAGGATGACTAATTCAAATTCTTGAAGTCCACACAGAGGCAAATTTTGCCATTCTTCTTCCTCACAGGAACTATGTTTGCAATCCATGTGGAATGAGAGATTGAAAAAATTATCCTAGCATTAACATTTTCTATATTTCAAACAGAATAGTACCTGATATCTTCAGATTGTACTACCTAGATTTTTGGTTATAAGGCACTGAATCATCTTTAAGAGAAATTTTATGGTGAATTTCATCAGACCTGAGTGACTTCAAATCATCATAAGAGTATGCTAGGACATCTATGTACTGGTGAAGTAGAGTAGTGAACTTGAACTTCTCTTCCTGAGTGCAGCACTTCTCAATGTTCACCATCTTGGGATCTTCCTTGGTACCCAAATTTATTTGATCAAACTCCTGAGAGGAGTTTGAGTCCATATGTTGTTGTTTGATGAACCTATCATGTTTGTCAAATAACTTCTTGAGGAAAACTAGGTCTTTTGGGATTTTATTCCCTTTAAGTTGCAAAAATTCTTCACCTGCATCTAAATTTTATTCAAGGGCTAGTTCAAGCTTCTGGGGCTCACTACCTTTGAAGTGAAGCTGGTCAAAGCTATCTTTTTATTCTAAGGCAATAATTTAGTTGTCACAATTGAACACTTGCCAATGATTAGCATTGTCAGGCACACTTGATCGAAAGACCAATTTGATAGTGTACTTTTCTCCTTTAAAATCTATGTGAGGAACCAAAAGAGTTATTTAAACAGCCAAAGCATCAGCTCTGTCATTGAATTTCCTAGGAACTGTAGAGATACTAAAAGCATCAAAGCTTTTAATTTGATCCTAGACTAGATTACGATAGTGGCGCAATCTCTCATTTTTAGTTTGATACAAGTTTTTTACTTGAAAAACCACCAGCTCAACATCTCCTTTAGCATGAAGGATCTTGATTCCCTTGTCTTGAGCAACCTTCAACCCAAGCAACAGTGATTCATATTCAACAGTGTTGTTGGTGTTGCTAAACTGCAACTTGTATGAAGAAGGAAAAATATCTCTTTGAGGAGATATCAACACAATCCTAGCTACTGAATCGGTAGAGGAATAGCTTCCATCAAATTCTAGAATCTAGACATCATTAGAAACTAATTTTTCCTTAGATTCCTCTTTGTGTGGAAGGGAGAGTTCCTTTGGGCTTGCACTGTGCTCTCTCATGTCTTCTGCTATTTTGTTTGAACTAATTTTCAGACTATCATTTTCATAAGTTGCATCAACTAAAACATGAACCTCCTCTATGGTCAGGAAGTAATTCCCCATGCCTGAAGACTCAAACAAAAATTGAGATTTAGGCACTGATGTTTGAGTGACCACATATTTTGCTTCCTTCTCAAGGAGCAATCTCTGCATGACACCTTTGATTGAGATCCTTGCTTCAAACAGGTCCATGCTTAACTTGCCACCAACATACTTATAAAAATTTCATCCAAGAAGGATGCTGTATGAGGCTGGGATGTTGGCCACCAAGAATGTCATCTTTATTCTCTTGTTTGAGAATGCTGCAAATATAAATTGGGCGTCCTTGATTTGTCTTAGCAGTGGCACTTGTTTGTTCTCCATGGAGAAACATCTCCCAAATGTTTTGGTTAGTGTGAGACCAAGGGATTCTACCACTTTTACAGATATGACATTTTCAGATGCACCAAAATCTATGATGCAATTATTCAGTTGGTGTCTATTTATCAGTAGGGAGACATAAAATGATTCAGTCCTCCTCAGAGTAGTAAGAGTAATGACATGGTTATTCTTGGTGGATGTGTTCTTGGGAGGATCATGAGTTACCTTTAGAATTCCTTGTCCTACAGGGATGGCTTGGTTCTTTACACATTAAACCAACTTATCTAACTGCTCGAGGTTAGATTACAAGAATTCAAATTTAGACATTTGAATTTTGGTTTTTTTGACATGGTCAATTATGTCAAATGTCTAAAATGAATTATGAATAGGGGAAGGGAGTTCATATTTCTAGTTTTTAGAGGGGAGGACTGATCTATGAAGTTGAAGGTGCAGAAATGTTTGGGGTACTTATTTTTTTAGCAATCACCAGGTCTTTTGGCTGGAAAGGTAGAGAAGTTCCTCGTTTGGCAATTAAAATTGCAGGTTAAGATTGCTCTTTTGTTCTTTCTTTATCAACTTGTTGGACTGACTGATTCTTGGACTAGGTGAACACAACGTATGATCCCTCAGCTGCTTTACCTTCACTTTTGGGTTCATCTTGGTAATTTAGGAAACTAATGTTAGAGTCATCAGCTAATTCTTCTTCTCCCTCTGTGAAGAGATTAGCGTCATCTTCTAGGTTCAGCTCAGGCAAGAAGGAGAAATCTAATTTTGCTTCAAGATATCTAACTGCTAAATTGATTGGAGGTGCTTCAATGGCAAGGTTCCCCCATGGAGGAGGAAGACAATTTGCTTGCCCTTGATTCCTGGTAGCATTGCCTTGATATGACTGATTGGGGAATGTCCTCCTTGATATATCTCTGTACGAAGGGGCAGATGACATCTCTTGCATCATTTTCTTTTTAAGAGCAAGTAACTCATTTGCCAGCTTATACACTATTGGATTAGTGGTGCCTGTAGATAGATATTCAGAAGATGAAGAAGATTTACCTCTATTAGGATCTCTCCTTATCTTTCCTACCAAGATAAGGTCATCTTCCACTTCAGTGGCCAAATACTGAGAAAAAACTCACTTTAGGCAGCTGAGAATTGATGAAGAGGCATTTGAAATTCTCAGCTGTTGGTTGAGAAATTATAGGAATCTTGTTCCTTAGCTTGTTAAAATTTGCTATGAAATCCCTCATAGGCTCATGAGGTTCTTTTTTCATTTGTGTGAGTTGGGCCAGAAGGGCATGCACATCTTTGGCAGGCTTTAACCTTGCTTCAAACTTGGCTTTGAGAGTGTCCCAGTTAGTCACTGATCGAGCCTGCAGATGGTAGAACTAGTCTACAGTAGCACCTTGTAATGTCTCCATGAACAACCTGACTACCATGTCCTCATACTCCATGCCTATCACACCATAGGGTATGTTGAAGGCTGTAATATGTTCATCAAGATGAACCTTCCCATCACCAAAGAATTTGAGAAATTTTTTCTTTGAACTACGTGGTAGCTCATGTAAAGGTGGAGTAAGATTGAGTGGACCAAAAGAGTTACCCCAGGGGCCTTGAGCCATTATGATTTGATTATGGAAAGAGGGGATAACAAATTTGGGTGGAGTATGTATAAGCAAAGCTCTGCTAACAATAGAAAAAGAAGCTCTGCCTTATATTGGTGACCTGATATTGGTAGGAGGAAGACTCCTAGTTCATTAAACTTGAAGTTGTGGAGGAAATAAATCAAGATTGCCCTACTGCACCAACTCAAAAATAGAGTCAACAACACCTTGGGCTCTCTGGCTTTTGGTATAACATGGAGTTCTAGATTGTAGAATAAAAATTAAAAAAAACTGGTCCTGCTTCAGCTTGAATTTTGAGGCTTGAAACTGCTTGTTCTTCCCCAGCGGAGTTGCCAAAAACTATTGGGTGAATATTTTGTCACTAGCTAACTGATGGGAAAAATAGGTCTCTTCAACCACAACATAGAGAGATTGGTCAGCCAAGTGTGCAGGTTTACCACATCAAAAGAGGACAAATTTCTTCTCTCATCAAGGGGAAGTTCTCTGTAAATATGAGGGGTTATGTACTATATATAGATGCAAAAAATAACACTTAGGGGTAGGACAAAGCCATCCATCTCTTTTTTTTAGAGATGAGGTTCACAAATAAAGGAGAAATTTAGGTAAAAACACTGAAGGCACTTCTCTTCTTTCAGAAGTGGTCTTGCAGCAAACAACTGGAGTTCTTTCAGGTAGGTATCAAGTAACTAGTAACAGGGGGCATAGTAACCAATAGAATGAAGTGTAACACAAAGTCTCCACCTCAACTGTCCAAGAGTGAAATACAAAGGATAATGAGGGCAAAAAGTCATCCTAAGGTCCTTTACACATGAATAGAAAATAGACAAACACACTGAAGGCAATTGTGGCAATACAAAGTCTTCCCATAATTGGCTTTAGGACATCTTCCTAATTACTTCCACTAGTTCTACTTATTTTATTAAAATAGGCAAGAACACATTCATGAAACAGACATAAGAACAATCCCCTAAATGACACAAGCTATAACAACACAAAAAGTCTGAAAGTAACCTGCTTTCTCATTCAAACAAAGAAATATGATCAACAATATGAGCTCAAAGTCCCAGTAATCGCCTTTCAATTTTGGCAGAGTTTTGCTTCTATAACAAAGAGATCTCCCTTGCATAAAGAAGAGATTTACAATATATAACAACCTAGAAAGACTTGGCACTTTGTTTTATGGAACAACCCATGCTACATTCAATGCCTTGAATGCATTTTTAGTTTTGTCAAAGAGGGCCATGTTGGAACAGGGCATCTGCCTTAACTATGGCGTGTTGATTCATCTCAAATGTCTTCTCCTGGGCTTGAGTCATCTGGTCCTTTTTCTATTGTCTATGTAGTTATCCACTTCACCTTTACTCCATGGGAGAAAAATAGGCCGCTCATTTAATGTTTACAAGCTCAAATATCTACTTGGTCAACGGTTTCACCTACCAGAAATAACTCCTACACATATATTTATGGTTTTCCCTCTTTAATTGGTTGCTATGTTCATTTTTACTTTCCTCTTTTCCCAGCTTTGTCTCTTCCTAGAGTTTGGGCTCACAGGGCTATCTTCCCAGCTTTGTTGGCTCCTTGTGCTCTTCTCTCAGTGATTCTTCCTTTTGGCCTCAAGGCCTTTGAATGCATTCAGGTCTGCACTTAAACCTTTAAAGCTCAATGGCTACCTCATTGCTGTAAAGTTGATAGCTTTTGGGATGTCACTACTTGAAAGCCAATGGCTAGTTTATTGCCCTAAATTTGATAGTTGTAGGGATGTCACTGGACATCTAGATTCCAACAGCTAGTTCATGGTGTTTAATCTTGACGTCTTCAGGCCTGTCACCCTCTTTGGGAATTCCTTCAGCTTTCTTATTTGATCCTTCCCAAAGGGGAGGAATCCCTTCAGGGTCTTGAAAAAAGCCTATTTTTTGGTCAGTGAGAGCCTCCCGCAAGGGTACCTGCCTTTCAGGGTTATTCAGGTGGCCTTTGGGCTCCTTCAGCTTCAATTCCTTCAGATAAAATATCTGAAGGAATTCCTTCAAACATTTTGTCCAAAATAAATCTTCTCACTTGCTTTCGGTCAGCTTTCCCTTCGAGTGAATTCTTTCAGACAAAAGTCTAAAGGAATTCCTTCAGACTTTTTGTTCGAAGGAATTGCCTTAACATTTTGCTATGGAAAATATTTCCAAAGGGTATCTTTTTGCCTTGAACAAATTTGAAGGAAAATTTACCCTTTCGGCCTTCTTTCCAAGTGCTTTCCTGCCCTCTACAAGGGCTGTTTGGCCTCTAAAATTGCCTTTCAGAAAAGTTGCAAAGGTCCTTTTGTCACCTAAGTGCCCTCTGCAAGGGCACTTGTCCTTCGGGCTTTGGGGCACTCCTTTGAACTGACCAATTGAACCAACTTTGGTTCAATGGTTCAATGGTTCAATCTTGTGTTTTGCTCATTCAATTGACCACATTGAACCAACCGCTCGTTGAACCTTTGAACCATTGAACCCATTTAACCTTTGAACCATTTTGGTTCAAGGTTCAATGGTTCAACAGTTCAAGTCTTCTTATTTTTGTTAAGTGTTTTGAATTCGTTGAACTTGCTGAAGCAGTTAAACTTTGAACTCTTGTCGAAGCGCTTAACTCATTAAGCTTATCGATGCCATTATACCTTTGAACCTGTTAAACCTTTGAACTCATTAAACCATTTTGGTTCAAGGTTCAATAGTTCATTCCTTTGTTCAAAGCTCACTGATGTCAAAGCGATTTTTGGTTGAACTTTAGCGTTGAATCAATCTTGAAATTGCCTAAGTGTTGTAACTTGTTTCTTTCCTACAGAGTCCATAGAAATGAACCTATGGAGTCCATAGAAATGAGTCCATAGAAACTAGTTCATAGAATCAAGAAACCAACCTGCAGAGTCCATAGAAAAGAGTCTGTAGAATCCACCTTGCAGAGTCTGTAGAAATGAGTCCGTATAACCTAGCCTGTGGAGTCCATAGAAATGAGCCTGCAGAGTCCTTAGAAATGAGTCCGTAGAAGCAAGCCTGTAGAGTCTATACTTTTAAGCCTGCAGAGTCCGTAGAAATAAGCCTGCATAGTCTGTAGAAATCTAAAAAAGCTTGAATAATGGAGAATTTGAATACTCAGAACAATTTTTTAAAAGGAAATAGAGGATTTTGGCCTACAGGACCAAAATAGTTCATGTGTTGTCCCAAAAAAGAGTGACAGATTTTGGGAACAACACATTTTATTATGGAGTTTTGGATGCTAAATAATGTCTCTTTATTCCATGATCTTCACAATACTCAATAAACTGATCTGACATGAATTCTCCTCCTCGATCTAATTTTAGGCACTTAATATTCAAATCAATTTCATTCTCAACTAATTCTTTAAATGCTTTGAAATGTCTGAAAGCTTCTGATTTTTTTTTAAAAATATTACCCAAGTCATACATGAAAAATAGTCAATAAATAACATGAAATATTTCTCAACTTGAGTACTTTGAGTTCTCATAGGTCCAGACAAATCAATGTGAACAAGCTCTAACATCTGAGTGGTCAAGTATTCTTTTGTTTTGACCCACCTTCTGCCCTGCTTCCCATGCTAACAAGGTTCACAAAATGTGTTGGATGGCTTTGTAATCTTTGAAAGATTTTTCACTACTTGCTTCTTGCTGATGTTGACAAGATTGTCAAAATTTATGTCCCATTCTCTTATGCCATTGCCAAATTTCTTCAATCTGACTCAAACAACATCTTTGACCTTTGATGTCTGATAACCTATACAAATTATTGTTTGTTCTTTGAGCATATGTAACTAACACATTTAAATCTTTTCACCTAATTTCACAACCTTCTGCATAAAACTTTAGTGTGCACCCCTGATCACACATTAGACTTACACTCAAAAGATTATGCTTAAGACCTTCTACATACAAAATATTTTTAGTTTTAATTCTACCATTATCCAAACTTAGTGTACCTTTTTCTGTTAGGTTGTGGAGCTAAAAGCTTCAACTTGTTGCAGACAAAGAAAAGGAGGTTGCTAAAGACCCAGAAGCACAAGCGTCGGCAGCATGACCGACGTCAGTCAAAATCAGTGCAAAAGGCAACTGACGTCGGCAAGGAGTCAGCCAATGTCGGTAGCACTAGGCAAGCAGGGACCGACTTTGGTCGCCTGTGTGTTCCAGAATTGTTCATTGTATGAACAGTTAGTTAAGTGAATGGAGTGTTTGCATGTAAAGGCTATTTTGAGTCTTGAGCTGCGTGGATAATTATAGTAAACTAAGTGTCTAAGTTATTGTTTAAGTCTGGGATCTATTTATAGACCCATTGGCATGTATTTTAAAGTGTGTTAGTGAAGAGAACAAAGTGTGTGTTTCTCCTAGTTCCATTATGAGCTAGAAAGGAAGGCAAGGAAGATCCTTCCATTATAAGATCATTGAGTTGCAAGTTGTTGCAAGCTCATAGGATATCTACATGTGTAAGTATGGTCTGTTGAATTGCAGGTTGCAGGTTCATGGGAGATCAACTTGAAGTACTATAGAGTGCTTGGGTACTGGCCGGGTTATTACTGATTGGTTGGAGAGGTGAACACCAATTCTGTGTGTGAGTTGGGTGTTGGGACCATTTTTGGTAGGAGAGTGTTTTGAAGAAGAATTACTGTACACTTGAGGTGTGGGAAGCCTCTGTAAGGTGGAAAAGTGTGACGGCTCTTTATTGTATTCTTTTCTGTACAAATGTTAATACAAGATAGTGTATTGTCTCTCATATTCTGTGCTATTTGTGAATTCTAGTTACTTGTACTTCTAATTATTTTTGCATGTTTAATTTCTTAAGTTTGGTAATCATATTGTGCTCTTTCTGAGGAGCAAGATCCTAACAAGTGGGAACAGAACAAGTGTGTTTGTTCTTGGATTCCCCGACAATTGGTATCAGAGCAATCTCCCACTTGGAGATAAACAGTTGCACCTATACCTATACCAGTACTCTATCTAATCTGCATCCTGGCTTGTATTCCTCTTCAAGCTCCCATTTGAAGACAACCCACCACACTCCTTGTGGTGTTAATCTTGTGCCTGAATTTCTTCATCCTCAGCTTACCTTCTTCTGCCATTGCTATACTCCCACTCAATCAGAAACCCCTATGAGTAACTTGTAATCAACAAACCACTAACCAGATCTGGGCCATCTGTTAGTCAAACTCGCTCTGAGAACATCCAACCTCGCTCTGATACCATTTGATAGGACCTAAGTTCCCCAAAGCTCTGACATAACTTATCAGAATTAAGAGCACACATGATTACCTTTGTATAAGCAACTTAAACATGCGGAAATAACCAGAAGAACAAATAACTATCAATGAGAAATACACATAGAATATGAGAGGCAACACACAATTGTATTCAACTCATTACAAAGGAAATTACAATAAAGAGATCACACTCTTCTTCCACCTCTGTGAGGATTCCTCCTCAAGGGCTCCAAGTAATCTTCCCACCTGAGTAATCTTCTCTCATAGGTCACAACTAATAACTAACACAAGCTGTTGTTCACCTCATTGTACATCCAGTACAACCGAGTACGAACCAGTACTCCAAGTAGATCTCACCATGATCCTGCTCCTGATGTATTGTTGTCACCTTGATCTTGCTCCCTCGCTGATCCTATTCTGACCCTCGCATACACACATCCCTGCAAACCAACCTAATCTTACTTATCACATGTAGATCTCCTCCATGATCCTGCAACACCCTGCATATCAAACCTGATCTTACATACATGGGGAATCCTACTTGATTCCACCATGGGAAGAACTCTCCAAGCTCCACACTTGGATTCTACAAGTTCAACACTTAACAATACAGCCCATGAGTCTATTATATAGATCTCATGCATACAATAATTAGACAAGCGGCTCAAAGACTCGAACTGGTCTTCATCATGCAAACTTCACGTTCACTTAAATGACTATTTGTCAATAGCAGTTCTGACTGCCACAGGCGACCGACGTCGGTCCCTGCCTGACTGGAGGTGATCAACACCGGCCGATCTCCTGCCAATGCCAGTTTCCCTTGCACTGTCCCTTGACCGATGTCGGTTTTGGCCTACCGACGCCGGCGACTGTCAAGCTACGAAAACCTCCCTGTTTGCCTTAGGTGAAGCTTTTAGCTCCACACCCTAACATTTTTAACAATTTTGGTAATAGTATTATCTTTGAATTTCACTATGCCACCATTGATCTTCTTCAAGGTTATGAACTTGCTTTTATCTCCTATCATATGCCTCGAACATCCACTATCAATGAACCATGACTTTTCTTTATTTATTGCATGCAAAGTTATCTGTACCAACATAGATTTTTTAGGTTATTTCTTCTACCATGAACATGTCTAAACTTTCTTCTTGATGAATGGAGCCTTGAAACTCTGGTCATTCTTGACTGACTTGAACACACTTCTATAGTACTAAGTTATGTGTTCGAAGTTGTTACACTTGTAACATATTATGGCCTCTTCATTAAATCCTGATAGAGGTGCAAAAGAGTTGTGGCTTCTGCTTGACTCTTCATGAGTTTCTTTCTCCTTATAAAATTATTAGCCCTTTTTTGACATTCTATTTTTTTATGACCATATTCATTACAATAAAAATAGTAACCATAAAAATAGGCCCTGTTTATGTATATCTGACCTGATTTTCTTTTATAGCTCTATTCCTTCCAACCTTCTTTGTTTGAGATATCCTCTATATTCTTAACTTATTTCCTTTTTATTTCTTCTTTTGTAAGAGCTTCAGCATAGCTCTTTCCTTTTTTTATGTTAACCTTGTCTGTGAAAGTTATGGCCTCCTCTTTCTCTTTTTAAAATTTGATACATGCCTTATATGACATTGATCTTTGACTTTCTAATATTTTATTCAACATATTAGTGTTATTCTCAAATTTTGAATCATTGGCTGCTCTATCGTTGATTGTTTTATTTGTTTTCTCAAGATCTGCTTTTAAAGAAGTAATTTTAATAACATACCTTTCACATTATTTACTTACTTTTTACAACTGTGTCATTAGATATTTTTCATTCTTCTTAGCTTCTTTAAAGTGTGTTTGTAGATATTTAATTATTTCCTTTGACTCTTTTTCATTTTTCTTGATTTAGAGCTTTAATCTTCGATTCTTCTTCTCAAGAGATTTTAACTCTACTAAGACACAAACGAGTTCTCCTTTCAAATTCAATTCAGCGTCATCCTATTTTTTTATTGATCATATGTACTTTTGCTTGTGGAGGAATCTTCATGTATGGCCCTGAATAGAATCTCTTCTTCTTTTGAATCATTGACCCCACTCTCTTCCACTGAGCCAGGATCTTTAGAATACAAACTCTTCTCAAATCTTTTTTTGAATTTTTCTTTAAAATTCTTCTTGTATGTAGATTTTCCTTCTTTATTGTCACCATTACCCTTATCTGGGCACTTATCTATAAAATGTCCAATCTTTTCATAATTAAAACTTTTAAAAGGTAATTTTGCTTGATATTTATCTATGGCCTTTTTTGGATTGCAAATGAATAAAGCTCTATTGTCATCTTTATCATCGTTAGAATTGTCACTTGATTCTTGAATCTTAGCCTTCTATTTCTTTGATGTCTTGAAAGTAGCTTCTCTCTTTAAGGGTTTTTTTTGTTTGGTCTGCATCTCATATACCGTAAGTATACCATGTAGCTCATCCATCTTTAGTTTGAATAAATTCTTCATCTCTTCAATTGCCAAAACTTTTGCATCATATCTCAAAGGTAGAGATCTCAAAAAAAATTATACCATGATTGATTCTTTTAACTTTTCTCCAAGACCTTGAATCTAATTAACTATTTGATCAACCCACAAAAAGTAACTTGCTATATTTTATTCCTCTTCCATCTTCAAACTCTCAAACTATCTTTTGAAAGTTTGAAGCTTAACTTGCTGAACCTTTCCATCACCTTTGTAAATATTCTCAAGCTTTACCCAAGTTTCATGAGTAGATTTATATTGCATAACTTTAATAAATTTTGTTTCACATAAACCATATAAAATAACATTTAAATCTTTAGCATTATTTTCACTTACCTTCTTTTCCATCAGAGTAGTTACAAGTGTTTATGGCTCTTTATATTCCTCCACCACTACTTGCCAAATGTCAAATCCAAGGGCCATCAAATAAGTCCTCATCCTTATGTTCCAAAAATCATAATTTTTTCCATCAAACAAAGGTGCTTTATTTGTAAAAAAACCTTCATGTGATCTAGCCATCGTACTTTCCCTGATCTACCTTCAAGCTGTAAAACTTTATAAAAAGGAACCTGCTATGATACCAATTGTTAAGTACATAATATACTGAGAGGGGGGGTGAATCAGTATATTATATATCTTTTACTTAATTTGATTTTTTTTCTTTGAGAGGGGGGTGAATCAGTATATTATATATCTTTTACTTAATTTGATTTCTTTTCTTTAACCACTTAATCACACATTTAAGATATGTCATAAAACTAAAATAATAACATGTACCACACAAGAGAGAGAGAGAGAGACATCAGATTTTTACATGGAAACCCAAAGTAGAAAAAACCACGGAGAACAATCTCAATTATATGAATGAACACCAACTCAAATTAAAAAATTTACAAGCACCAACTTGTAGGAACACCAACCCCTTTGCCAAGTACCAACACAATAACTATTTGTGAGTACCAACCCATAAGAGCACCAACCTATTTGTCGAGCACCAACACAACAACTATTTGTGAGTACCAACCCATAATAACACTAACCCCTTGCAAAAATTTATGAGCACCAACCCACATGAGCACCAACCCCTCTTGTGTATAAAATACAACTATCTCTCAATGTTGCTTACTCAACAAATGATAGAACTCTACAATATCTCTTGCTTTTCTCTCTTATTTTTTTATATAAAATAATTACAAAACCATGCACTTCCTTGCATATTATACATTATTTATCAAGCCTTTATTTATAGCTTTCCAAATGACCTTTGGAATTCACTCTTTTTGACCCTTCAATCCTCATATAAAATGGTGCCAAACTTGCATGACCCTTCGTATCTTGGCATTTGAAAAGTCACATGGTGACCCTTCATAAGAAAATGCATCCTTTCATCTTTTGTCTTTGTTTTGGTGACCTTTCAAATTCTTTAAAATGACTCTTCATGGAAAAAAGTGTCATATCCTCTTTTGTCTTCACTTGGTGACTCTTGGAATTCCTCAAGATGACTCTTCATGGAAAAATACGTGACATTCCTCTTTTATCTTTACCTCGTGACTCTTTGACTTCTCCATGGTCCCTCTTTTGACTTTTATGCAACCACAAATATATCTGTTAATATTAAATAAATATCAACACACATTAGCCAAGATATGAATATTAAAAATATTATTAAATGCTATGGGGCCTTTATCACCAATGCTAGACCTTTGACATCTAATCCAAATCATGAAATCTTTGGTTGAAATATAATTCAAAAATAAGAACAACACAATTCAAATAATGCTATCTCTGAAAAGAGATGTTTTATATATCA
This sequence comes from Torreya grandis, assembly GCA_037957365.1. Classification (NCBI taxonomy): domain Eukaryota; kingdom Viridiplantae; phylum Streptophyta; class Pinopsida; order Cupressales; family Taxaceae; genus Torreya; species Torreya grandis. Next base: position 3,471,790 of record JARHVA010001238.1, read on the forward strand.
AAATTGCAGACCCAAACATATGCTTATCTCTAAGAAGAGATGTCTGATTTTTATTTCAGGTTACATCTTCATTTATACATGTTTTGAAGGTGTGGGGAGGATATGGAAGGTCACCAATCTTGAGGGAGATGAATTGGTTCAACTTCCATGATTTGCAACAATACAAAATTCGAGGAATTACTATTTTTAGAAACTTACTATTTTTAGATTGCACTACTAAAATTAAAATTTAGGACACTTCCATTGGGTTTTAGGGGATTCAAAATTCATTGAGAAGAGATCCATGCCATCTCATGATGTTTCCCTCATTATTAGCTTTCCAACGGTTCAAACGGCGAGTCAATTGGAGCTATGATGCAAAAGTTATGGCTCCCGAAAGTTCTGCCATCAAATGGGGTGGACCCATCACCCAAAATGTCATCTGAATTATTGTCTGGATCATTCCTCCCTCCTTGAAAATAAATGGTCCCCATTGCATCAATATTTTTCATCAAGTGTGGTAGTTTTACTTTGATTTGATTCCCGTTGCATACTCGATTATTCACCATTTTTGCCTGAACATCAGTCTGTGGATGGAAGGTTGTGAACTTCTTCAGCTCGATATCTATTTGCTTCTATTGTTGTGTTGTTTGTGTAGTCAAGGCTGTAACATCAGCCCTTTTAGATTCCTATGGTTTGACCACCATGAGAAAAAATTTATTGGCACTAATCAGAGAGATAGATGTAGAAGGTGGTACTTCTGGTACCTTGTAGCACCGTGTTCCAAGAGTGAGAGTGATCCTTCTAGTTCTTGATTCATATATACCATGTCGATCATACATGAATGGTTGACCAAAGAGTACATCACAAACATCTAGATTGACCACATCACATAAGACCTCATTTTGGAAAGGTTGTATTGCATATGAGAGAAGACATTGGTGGGTGACACGGAGGTTTCTCCCTGGACTCAACCATCTAATACTGTATGGTTTTAGATGAGGCTTCATAGACAGATTTAGGCTTTTCACAACATTAGTAGAGATTAAATTCTTTTGACTTCCACTATCAAGAATGAAATGTAGAGGCTTACCTTTCACCCATAACTTAGAGTGAAAAAACCTTTCCTTGTCATGTAGCATCTTGTCATGTGTCTGTGATGAAGCAACAATGGCTTCAGAATCAACATCTATAATTTCTTCTTCAACCTCTTCGACTGTAGGATTTGTATGAGGTAGAGCAGAGGATTTTGACTCAGAAAGTAGTGATTTGATAGCTCAACATTATTCTTTGGAGTGAGTTCCAGATTTGTGATAATCACACCACTTCCCAGTCTTTCCTTCCTTTTGCTTCCAATTTTGGCCTCATGTTTGACCTTCTTGGTCACTTTTCCATTTTGAAGACTGATTCTTTATATTCATTGTACCATGCTTCTACTCAATCTTCACTACAAACTTGTATGCCTCACTGATGGTTTTCAAATTGAAGAGTTCCATTTCTCCTCGTATGTACCATTGTAGTCTGCCACAATATTTGAGAACCTTATGTTTCTCACTTTCTTGGATGCCCAATCTCGCAAATAAATAATGAAAAATGTCAGTGTAATCTTGAACAAATTGTTCCTTACCTTGGCGAAGTTGTTGCCACTCTATATACAGATCATCATATGCTCCAATGGGGTAGTATTCTTCCTTTACAACATCTATGAAATCATCCCATGTAGGTTCTATCTCAAGGCCAATATCATCTGCACTGAATCTCTTTTTGTACACTTCCCACCAATTTTTGATAGGCAATGATGCTTTCAAAAGAGCAAAAGTAATCTTCTCTTTATCGGTGAATTTATATATAGACAAATAAGACGACAATTGATCCAACCAATTTTCTACTACATCAACATTGATTTTGCCTTCAAATGTAGGGATATCAAAATTCACCTGAACCTTGAAGGGTGTTGGGGCACTGAAAGGATGTGCAGGTGCAGATGAGGAGCTAGAATTTACCATCAAGATTTATTGGAGAATTTGATTGAATTGTTGTAGCATCTGTGCTTGTTTTTGTTGGAGGGCTTCATTCACCATTTTCTTGAAAGGATCAGATGCCTCGGTGTTGTCTACCATTTGAAGTCGTTTGGAGTGAATAGGTGGATATTCTGCTAGTTCTATTTTCCACCCAAGCTTCCTGTAATTTAACCTCATCCTCAGGATCATACACTCTAAAGACAAACTGCTCTGATACCACTAATCCAAAACTTAAAATCTTTGGTTGAAATATAATTCAAAAATAAGAACAACACTATTCAAATAATGCTATCTCTGAAAAGAGATGTTTTATTTATCAAAATTGCAGACCCAAACATATGCTTATCTCTGAGAAGAGATGTCTGATTTCCATTTTGGGTTACATCTTCATTTATACATGTTTTTAAGGTGTGGGGAGGATATATAAGGTCACCAATCTCGAGGGAGATGAATTGGTTTGACTTCCATGATTTAAAACAATACAGAATTCGAGGAATTACTATTTTTAGAAACTTACTATTTTTAGACTGCACTACTAAAATTGAAATTTAGGACACTTCCATTGGGTTTTATGGGGTCAAACTTCATCAATAATATCTCCATGCCATCTCACAATGTTCCCCTCATTATTATTTTTCCAATGGTTCAAATGGCGAGTCAATTGGAGCTACGGTGAAAAAGTTATGGCTCTCGGAAGTTCTGCCATCAAATGGGGTCGACCCATCACCCGAACTGTCATCTGAATTTGTCCGGATCAACATCAATGACAATATTTCCAACATCTAGTTGTATTGGAGTAATTTTAAGTCATCAAGGAGTCATTATAATTAGAATAAGGGGGTCTATAAATAGCAACATATTCAAATCGATGTGCAATAAATTTGCTTGTACTCAATGTGGCATTTCTTGAGGGAAAGGGTATTGACCCTTTAACAATAGGTCTAATACTTTGAAAAGCATGAGATAACTCATAGGTTTTAAAAATGATGGTGGCAATTTGGTTTGCAAAAATATGACCCACAATTTTTTTATAATCATAAGTCATATTATTGTAACCCAAGTTATTAGCATGGGTATTATATCTTGATTATGATCATGTTGATTATGATTCTAACCTTGATTCTAATTTTGTTGTTGATTATGTCCTTGGTTCTAATTATTTCTTGTTATTTGTTGATTATGTTGAGGAAATGGATCATTGTAGATGCCTATATCCTAATTAGTTTTTTATGAGGCAATTTTGATTTTAACTTAACCACTTTCAATAAAATCCTCAATGAGATATAATAATTGAACACAATGATAAGCACCATGATAACCAACATGTTGTAAAATACAAAATTCATTTGCCTGATACTAATTGGGTTTGGGTTGATTTTTAGTAAATGGCCTTGGTATAGGCCACACAATCAGATTAGTTGCTACAAGCTTTTGGAATAGTTCCTCAACAGGCTCTCAAATTTGAAAAAGACTATGTATTTGTTATCGAATACCCTTCATGGAGGGACTCTTTACAAATTTATTGGTGGATTAGGTGGATCCAATTATACATTTATAGATGATGAGGCCTGCACCATTTGTACATGTCTTGATTTAGTTACTCCATTCCCTACCATGTTTTTATTTTTATTGAACCTTTTAAGTTTCTCTGTGATAATAGTTTCAATAGGAGATTGGGTCTGCTTTGATGTTTAACCCTATGAATAAATATTGACAATGCCTTTGGTGATAAACACCACCTCAATTTGTACACCCTTATCTATAATTTCTTCAAATGTTTTTTCACAAGTGAGTCATAGATTATGCACCACCTCAAGGTGTAGGTTTTGTGCAAAGAAATCAGCCAACTATTTGTCTAGTAAATTATGTTGTTTAGCTTTGCACAAGTCAACTATAGTTAATTCATGTTCAATATTATAAGAGAAGTGGTTGAGAATTTTTTTAAATAGATCATTCCAATCTGCCATTGATCCCTTAGGTAACTTAAGAATCTATTCTAAAGCTCGCCTTGCTAAAATTTGTGAAAACAAGCAAAGAAAATAAATATTAATGTAAGCTACCTCTTGGCATAATACAAGAAATTCTTGAATATGTTCACGAGGATCACCCTTCCCTTTATATTTTTCAAATTTAGGTGGCTTAAAATGAGGTGGAAAGGGGACTTGAAGAATACTCAAATTGAATGGATATGGACATATTTTGTCAAATTTATACTTCTTGATTCAGTTTCCTATCTCCAATCATGACACAATTTCTTTCATCAAATTCCATTCTTATATGTTTGGTGCATTGGTAGGTGGAATATAATTTTGTTGGGGTGGTATGTGCCCATGTTGTGTGGATTTGTTAGGGATATACATCCTATGATTTGTAGCATTGTTTTGATTCACTCTTTGAGTTGAGTAAGTGAGCTACTAATTTTTGGGTTGTTAAACATTCCTTGAAGTTGGTCACTTTGAATTGTAAGTGTTTTTTTGATTTTGGGGAGTCCATGGTCTATTAACCAAAGTATGCATTGGTTGAGAAGAACTGGCCAAATTATTTTGAATAATTTCCTCAATATGCACTGAGTGTTTTGTTCTTTGATTTTGTGAAGGAACAAGGGTTATTGATGATTGAAAAATGTGTGCTCCATGTCTGGCGAAGCATTTTGTGGAACCTCTTGAGGCTTGTTTTGTTTAATTGATATATCATGTTCCATCATAGGTGTGTTCTCAACTAAAGTATGATGTGTTTGTTTGACTACATCCTCTTGCTCTTTGGAAGCAATGTTATGTATTAAAGTGGTAGCTAAAGATTCAATTAAGTTTACGATAAGTTGGTCTGCATATCATTGATTTATCTTCTTGATCTTAGTGGCAAGATCTTGATCATTAGGTGTTGAATCTTTGAGAAATTCCTTTCCTTTACTATAAGAAGCAATGTTTGATTTTGAAATATGAGTGAGGGATTGTTCTTGTTGTTATTCTTCTACCCTAACTAAGGTATGCAATTGTTCCATAAGAAAGTTTGATGGCAATCTAGCACCTAATTTAATCAACCTTAGGAGTGCATCATCTTTATCATCTAAGGGTTGATGTTCAAAATAGTCTTCTTCCAATCTTACAGTCATGGGAATGTCTTCAAACACCATATGATTATGTTATTCATCATTAAAGTGCTCCTCCTCATAACTATGGCTGTAAGAGACCCCACTATGAGTGTAACTTTGTGTCATGTCTAGAAGTTTGTTCTCTATGTTTTTTAAGATTTGGAAAAGTGTTGAAAATTTTAATAAGGTGTGTTTTGATTTTATCCAAACAAATTACAAGGCAAAAAAAAAGACTATAATAAAGACAAGTGGCATAATACCACACAATTAGAAGAAATGGTTATGAAATTACTCATCTTTGGTGGGTTGAAATTGTCAAATTGGAATAGGGTATGATAACTTTTAAACCCAAAGTACAAGAAGCAAATTAATCTTAGGTCAAAGACACACCAATACCATAAAATATAGGTACAACTTTAATGATTTGTGACTAGAAAATTAGAAGGTCTTTTTGATGAGAAACGTAATAATGCAAACTAAGATGCTTAAGACGTGAAAACATATGATAACTCCTAAGTATTAAATTAAAACCAAACATGTATCACAACATTGCCACATCATGATAGGAAGTAAAATGGTTCTATAACTTAGATCATGAGTGAAACACGAGATAACACAAGTTCATAATGTTCAAAATGGATGATGACTGTATATAATGACTTTTAACCCAAACAGGAAATCATACCCAAGTTAACTCAAACCAAGTGCAAATGTCAAATCAATTAACACCTTGGCCTAGAACTTAGAAAGGTGAGATTTTGAATTTGAATTAAAAATGAAAGACTTAAATATTTTTACAAAATGGTTTAGACTCAACTGGATAGCATAAAAACATTTTTTGGATAAGACAAACATAACGTTTCAAATGAGGATTTGAACAAGGCAAAAGATGATTTTTATTTGGTAAGCATAATGCTTCCTTGTTCAAATAAAATGGTGGATAAAAAAGGTGTTTGGTTGATGTGTTTTGGTTTTCAAAACAATTTTTAGACTCAATAAGATGAAGCAAGTAAAGGAAAAAAATAATAAAATACAACTAAGTATAATGTCCAAAGTCCTAAAACTAACAAAGTTACTTCATATCATTGAATTCTATCTATATACGTGTTTTTGGGAGGATTTTAAGTGTTAATCCAAAAATAAAATTGCATGAAGTAGTAGGGTTTTTATACCCCCCTTCTCCCAAGAGATTGCACGTTGACATAGAACTTTGGGCTACTTCCCCTACATGAACAATATGTTCACAGTAAGTGGGGTTGTTCTAAAACTAAAATTTCATGCATATATAGATGGTCCCAAGTATGGCTAACACTAGATATGCTTCACATCAATTGGATCCACATCAATTAGCTTTTTGTGAAAATGTCTTGTCCTTTTCACAACCATTACATCTATCACTTGCTTAGTGTAGTATGATGTCCTAATTACCCCTAAGGTCGTAGCTAGAGTACCACTAATAGAGTTTTCTTAATCACTCAAGCAAACATCCCAGTGATTCACCCTTGATTTATATACCCTACCATGGAGTGGGGTTAAAATGATGTTGAGAGATGAATTCCCAAGTCAACTCTTCCCTCGAGAACCCATGAGGAGGTGATGAAATCCCGCTCACAAGCCAAGTTGCATAAAATAAATGACCAAATAAAAAGACTATAAAGGTCGTGTTTAGATCACCTAAACCATACATATTTAGGGAGAGCCTTAAAAACCTTATTTTTATGCCTTGGACAAGGCACAATTTTCAAGGAAAGAGTGCTTTTGTCACCCGAGTTCCCTAAAGAGGACGAGGGGAGAGCATACACGCATCCTTCATTTTATGAAAAACAAATAAGTATAAATATCTAGCATAAAACAAATAATTATTTAATTTAATGCACTAAATGGAAGTGTTTGTGATATTTTTGGTCCCTTGGCCTTAGTTATAAACTTGTAAAAATTTCACAAAATAAACTAAACATAAACACCTATGTTCCTTTTAAGCACCAAATGGAAGTTTTCAAGAGTTAACCATATTCAAATTTGGCACTATTCCCAGCATGTTTCCTAAAAATTTTATAGGGTTTATGTCTACCTTGAAGAAAAAATATCAATGAGAAAAACAAGATTTGAAAACTTGCTCTTAGGTTTATCTATTTTTGTTACATAGAGATCGACGTTGATCCAGAGGGACCGATGTTGATTATAATAAAATGAAGAAAATCAATGTCAATTGACTATAACTGATGTTGGTTATCTGTGAACCTATAAGAAAAACACAATTTTTAAAAAAAAATGTTTGTTAGCCCAAATAAGTATAAAACTCTAGAAAACCTCTGGATCATGCAACAAAATGATTAGACAGAGAGCATGTAATTTCTTAAAATCCATAATAACAACTAGGAGTTTCAAGATTTTTTTAAAAATATGCCTTTATGTCATGTTTTGCCCTTCACACATGGACCATTATTGGTTAGGACAAGACCGATACCAGTTAGGGTAAAATGATACCAGTCACTATGTAAACTGTGTGTCAACAACAACACAAAAACATAGAAAAAATAATGATAAAACTTGATTTTTAGGGAGTTTTAAACATTTTTTAGAAAATATAATAGTGCCAAATTAGTATCCTTACTTATATGGGATGTGGGGTGTTGTGCAAACATTACAAAGTGAATACTAGATTCTTGAGTCTTATTAACATTAATTATCAATCCAAAGTGTGTACACTTTTCAAGGATGTCAACACTATATATGCATTATTGATTCATAAATCAACTTGCTTTACTAGTTGTAGTATAATGAACTTATGTTGAATTCACCAGACAGTTATAATATGAAACTATTATGATAAAAATACATAAATAATTCACACTTATTAATCACACATGCATCACACTTTATATAATCAAATTAATAATGAAATCTACTTACACACTCTTAACTAAGGAGGGTCAGGATCTTCACTATAAGTCCTTCCAAGGGGGGCCTTCCTTGTTCAGAACTGAGTTCCAATCCTTCTCCAAGAGATTTTCAAAAGATTCTTATAGAGTCAACTTTCTCATTAATCAAATCTATAGCAATTAAAGATTACTATAGAAGATTACAATGCAATGACTTCTATAATTCTATTAACTATCCAATCTTCAATTTTAACTCATTAAATCCTAATCTGATCTAAGTTCTACCATCAAATACAGAAGGTAGTTTATTAGCTTCTAACCAAAGACACCAAACTAGGAAAAATACAAATACTTTAGAAACTTTCTCAGTCAACCTTCAAGTGGTTAATAACCAAAGTTACTTTTTTTAGGCTTGACTGGGTTAAAGATAAGGTATACTATTTTGTTGTTTTATTTCTTTTTGTCTCCTTCCCATTGTCTTTGTCTTTCTCATCTTTGGCAGCACATCTAATTTTTTTTGCATGTAGGGAGTCCGTACAATAGCTATGGTCCTTTCCAATCATCCATTTAGTTCCCAAGATAGTTGGATGTGTCATTAAGATTTGATCAAAATAATAGCTCTATTTTATACAGTGGCTATGCCCAACCTATAGGTGAAACCTACAGTTGTTATGAGCACTTTGCAGTGTCTATGGGCAACTTGTAGGTGAAGCCTAAAGTTGTTATGGGTAACCTATAATGGCTACGGGCAGTTTGTAGGTGGACCCTACAGTTGCTACAGACAACCCATAAATGTTGTGCCCAAACGAGATCATGTAGCCTTATGTTATCCTTCAAATACTTGTTAAATAAAGTTACACAAGTATAATCTAATCAAGGAAAAAAAATCAATAATTCATAATATATATATATATATATATATATATATCAATGCACACACAAAATCATAAATTCATTCATTCATTTGTAAAGTCATGGATGGTTATGAGAATTTACATAGGAAAAGATATATACTAGGTATGGATGTGGCTTATAAAATAGAGAAATTGGTGGCCTCATCACACCCGCTACTTAACCTCTTGCTCAACTTTGAACAAGCCTTGGATGCATTTTGAAACCACAAATTTTTTTAAAATCAAGGGGCTCAGTGCAGCCTAAACCTTCAAGGATATATAAGCCTTTAGCATCATCAATGTTCTCCCATCTTTTATTCTCATCCTCTCTATTAGTAGGGACCTTTCCCTCCCAGTCAGGAATTGGGAACCAAAACAAATGAGGTTGAAACATCAATCCCAATAATTTTACCCTTCTCCTCTTGACAAGCTCAATATACATGTATACTCTATGTATGGTCTCCTTAAAGTTTTAAGGGAAGTAAGGTTCCTTTCTTTTTAAAGCATCAGAGAGTTATGCCCATCTGTGAGAACAAGAAAGAATTTTTTTCTTTTCATCTCCTTCCATAAGACTCAAATAATGATTCTAAACTTTTACTTATTTCCTTATGACCCATGCTTGTGGAGTACCTTTCATGAAGGAGATCCATTCTTCTATTACAACATCTAGATTACCTGATTCACCCCTAAGCGTTAGGGTAGTTTGTTTTTATTTTTTTTGATACTCCTCTACCTATTTCCTTCTTCTTTCATTAAGGACATGAATAAAATGAATTCAATTAGACATCATCCAAGTATATGTTTGGATTCCAATCTACATCACTAGGTACAATATATTGGTGTATGCAAAACTTACTTAATTGTGCTTAGAGATCAGGGTCAGCATGTCTATAAACTTCAAAAAAAGATTTAGGTCACAAACCATGTAGGACTGATCATTATAGATCATGTCATATCTAAATTTAAGCCATCTATATTCAAAGTAGACATCATATACCCTAGAAGGTGATCTGCACTCCATTAACATTTTAGTGGTTTCATGCATTTTATTAATCTTTTCTTTCAGATACTTGATCCTAATTTCAGTCATTTCTAGTCTTTCTTTTAAGTCATTTTGTTGTTCTCTTGTTGCATCATATACCTTAAATCTTTTTACTAACTTCTTGTAGTGAGTTTCACCATCACCAAATTATTTCATAAGAAAATGTAGGTCATCGATTTCTATAGGTGTGGCAGCTAAAATATCTACATCAATAACTTATTCTATTGTAGGTGTTTTTGTAGTGGGCAATGGAGGAGGAAATCTATTGTAGAAGTGTACCAAAGTAGAGCATAATCTACTGAAGGTGCTTTTGTGGCCAAGGTAGATGAAGTTGTTGTAAGTTCCTCTAGGGAAACTATTGTAGGTTCCTCCAATAACCTTTCTTTGTCCATAGAAGGTTCTACAAATTATGCTACCCCTAGAAGTGTTTCAATGCCTCTCTTAAATTTCAATTCTATTATCTCATTCCTCAGCCTATATATTTCTTTCATAACTTATTCCAATGTTTGGAACTCTTAGGCATGAGGAAATATCTATTATTCTACTTTTTTTCCATAGTCTCTTCTTCAATCAATTCCTCTTCTACTACAAGCTGATTTGTCATTCTCAATTCTTCTTCTATATACCCAATGTGTCTGAAGATGTCAATGTCTTCCTCAATGAATCTGGATTACTAGGGTGACAGATCTTTTTCTTCCTTGGTATATTCCTCATCAGTAGACCATTCTTCAATTTCAAACCCATCAGGGGTCTTTCAAAACTTAGGCTCTTTCTTTGGCTTTTCATCCTCACTGATGTCTATGGGTGAGGAGACTGTAGTTGTCTTTTATTTCTTAATTCTTTTAGATCTCCTATGAGTAGGTCTCTTTCTTCTTGATACAGTGGGTTTCTTTTCTTCAATTTTCATCTTCTTTTCAGGAGGGGTCATTGATGGAACTTGTTCTTCTTGTGCAATAGTTGATGGAATAACTTCCTCTTGTCCCAAAGGAGCCATGGTGGAAGAATCAATATGTGGTGAGGAGACATTGGGAGATGGAATTTATTGCTATGGATTTCCCTCCTTCACATTAGGAGGTAGGACTAGTTTCCTTCTCTTTCTTCTGCTTGTAGCAGTTTTAGATGGACCCTCAATAGCTATGGACTAGCCAGTAACACTAGTGCCCATAGCATCTTCTTGTATAATCTATTGGGCCTATTACTCAAGGGATTCCTCCTAATTATTACCCTCTTCTTATTGAGGTTCATTATTCCCTAAGGCTAAATTTTTTTCCCAACTTAGATCAGATCTGACAAAGTTTATTTCATGTTTAGTTATTAGCCATATTAGGCAATGATGGGATAGGGATTTTTCAATACCCTTTTGGTACTCTTTGAACATATTTTTTAGAATATTCCATAGGTGATTTGGAATGTTAATGGTTTTGTCATTCCTTAAATGATTCAAAAATTTAAACTGAAGAGTATAATTTAAGGAATACCTTCCTTCATAGGTCATATATCTAATGATGTATGAGGCTATCTCCCTCTAGGCTATAGGTAAGCTGAGTCTCTCCACACCACATTTTTTTAGTACTAGTCTTTCATATCCTTGACAAAACTATTGTCTGACTTCTTGACCATTGGGTTTGTCTTGCTATTTATCTTCTATACTTGGCATCCCAGTTGCCTAGCTCACTAGTTTTTTAGTGACTAGCAATGTGATGCCATGTACAATAGCTTGGTCTCCTATAAAAGATCCTAAAAATTCCATAGCAAGGGGTTCTAAGAAATGCTATAATATCTAAAAATAAGTGGTCCAACCAGCTCTATTGAAGACAACCCAACTAGCTTGGTTTCCTCGAAGTTGCTTATGATCCGTAGGTTCTCTCCTCACAACTAACCCTCCCATTCTAATAAGTTCAATTTTTTTATCAATCCTTTTAACCAGTAATTGTAAACACACTCTATTTGGTTTTAAAAAATCTACGTGTATCAAAATAGGTTTTGTTCAATAATAGTGATTTTTGATTGCAGGTTATGACATGCATTAGCTTTACGTAATGGTTGTACTTACAAGGGAAAGAAATGAAATTGATTATTTTCCCTATAGGGTATTATAGATTCATTATGGTGTCTAATCCTACACGTATGAATCCCATTATGCATGGTATTCTCACTCGTAACATCCTCCCCCCATGTGAGCTATCACATGTCCTCAAATGATGTAGAGTGAATAGGATGGAAGGGATACAATGGGGTCATAATTAGGGGTATAAGTGTGGTTTAGGATGTCATCATGTGGGTTTAAGTGTGAGTTGAGGGGCATTAATGAATGACGTGTTTCATGATTTAATATGCTTTTCAATGTCGTATAGGCTATATTAAAATAATGAATACTTTTCAATGATTAAAATATATGGCATACCTTTTTAATAGTTTACCTAAGGTTACACTGAGGATTTGTATGTGAGTGTTTGCATGAGACTGATTGATGATATGCAATGATTATACTTGTAATTCTAATTGGACTGAAGTGGGCCCCTTTAGAGTAATTATGATATCATAGGATGGTAGGATTTTATGGTTCCCTCAATGTACCTACATGTGATTCATGATAACCTATATAGAATTAGAACAAGGGTCTTAGACTTGGATGAGAGATTATTGATCTCCTACCACAAGGTGGTAATTACAAAGCTAGGTGATCCAAGTTAAATGCTACATGAAATGGAAGAGGGTAGTTAAAAGTGTTGTTATTTTAGGAACTTTCTCTATATGAGCTTGCATCATTTGCCTCTGTGCTATCTTACTACCTATGGATTCTGCCTAGTGACTTTGCCTTGTTATTCAATGATAGACCTAAGCAAGGTCTTGACTTTTTTTCTCTAATCCTCCTTCATTCCTCCTCTAGCTAGTCTGGTGTCTTCCTTGTATGCTCAAAATCTCATATTCAAAGACATAGCTTAGAGTTTGGAAAGAACTATCCTGCATGTGCTTAGAGAGAGATTATGGTATGCATGTAACAACCAGAGATGGTGCCAATAACAACTACAAGGTTATGCCCAACTATGGGAAAAGTGCCCGTAGTAGCTACAAAAGAGTTTGTAGTAATTGAAAAAGGTGCCTAAAGTAGCTAAAAAAGAGCCCGTAGTAACTAAAGGAGGTGCCTACATCAGCTACAATATAGCCCTTGATAACTAAATAAAGATGAATAGTTTGCTTAGAATGATTGTTTATTTTTAATTTTTGTTTTTACCCCTAAATAGCCAGCAAGCTGGTTTTTTATTTAGGCTTATTTTATAGTTTTGGATAGCCAACAGGCTAGTTTTCTACCCAAAAACTACCAATAACACCCAAAAAGGGTTTTCATTGTTGGTTTTTTTAAACTCTAACTAATGCTTGTAGTAGAATGTTTATTATGGGTCCTTACCAAGTTAGAAGTGAGAGTGACTGGTCAAGGACCAAGTGAAGGTTTGAATCTTCATGTTAGAGGAGGGATAGGATGTCCTGCTCTCCTTCATTTGTGTGTTGGTTGGTTCTCCCTTTGTCTGGTGAGACATTGGGTTGATCTGACACATCATTGTATCCATGTTGTAATTACATGTGTATGTGTTTGATAAACTCCTCCTGAGTGAGTGGATTTTTGTACAATTTTAGTCTATGGCCATTGACTAGTAGATGGAATCTTATCAGATCAATGGTTTGGAGTTGCACTGCTCTATTTCTATAAACAAGCTCAATCTCAAATAGACCAAGCCATCTAGTCTAGAGTTTGCCCTTGTGATCCTTGTATTTTGAATCAAAAATAAGAGCCTAATCTTCTACATTGAATTGCTTGGTCTTATTTTACCTGTCATGCTAGCTAATCCACTAGTGTTGTTATAAGTTATGTGGTCTACAATGCTTGCTATCTATATTCATCTAAGGCATTCAGTTACATAAGCCTTTATTTTTGTGTGTTAGATATATCCATCCCAAGTGTTAGTGTTGTCTGTAAGGTCCTATTCTTAAATTTTATTAGCAAGACAAGTTTCTTCCTATAGACCAACTCATATGGGGCGAAGCCTATAGTAGTCTTCTACATGATTCTGTAAGCTCAAACAGATTCAAGAAGTCTAGCCTCCCAATTCTTACGAGACATACTAACAGTCTTGGTGAAAATGTTTTATAACTCCCTGTTGGTGACTTCCACTTATCCATTAGACTGTGGATGATATGAAATTGATTTATTATGCCTAATCTCATATTATTAGACCAAAGCAATAATTAAACTAGCAGTGAATTGGGGTCTTTGATCAGTGACTATTCTCATGGCACACCATATCTTGTGAATATTTATTTATAGAGGAAATTTGCCACCTTCTCACCCCTAGCATGTGTAAAAGCCTTGACTTTCACCCATTTAGTGATATAGTCAGTACATACAAGGATGTACTCTTTGTTATTGGATTTTGGATCAAAAGGTCCTACAAAGTCTAGGCCCCATTTTTTAAATGGTTCAAGCACCATTTAAGGCTATAAAGGCATCTCATCTGAACGTGTAGGTCTCCCCATATGTTGACATCTATCACAATGAGCAGTATACCTTATTACATCTTTATGGAGTGAGGGCCAATAATATCTGGTATTCAAAATTTTTACTATTGTACACTTGGCTAAAAAGTGCCCTCCAAAAGGTTCATCATGACAGACTTTGAGTAAATCTAGAACTTCATCTTCTCTAAGACATCTTTTGATGATGGAGTCAGGCCCAGTATAGAAAATAAATCCAGATAGTAATGAATACCTGCCACTTTTTTGAATCAAAGCTCTTCTTTGTTTAGGAAGAAAGTGTTGTATGAGTAACCTTGTGGCAAGGTAGTTAGCAATATCAACATACCAAGGTGTGGTAAGGGTGAGGGAGAATAGGTGCTCATTTGAAAATAAGTCATCCAGTATGGTATCTCCTTTAGAAGATTGTAGGCATGATAAGAAATCAGTGACGATGTTGTCCCTACCAAGCTTATCTACAATGGTGATATCAAATTCTTGTAATAAGAGTAGTCATCTTATCATTCTCCCTGGGATAATTGGTTTGTTCATAAGGTACCAAATGGTTTCATGGTCTATATGAACAAATAATTAATACCCTATGATGTAGTGATAAAATTTGTTGATAACATAGACTACTACCAAGAACTCTTTTTCAATAACTATATAATTTCATTCTATTGCTTGTATGTTCTTGCTTACAAAATAGATAACATAATTGAGTGCTCCATGTTTTTGGCCTAGCACAACTCCTAAGGCAGTATATGAAGTGTCTGTGTGAATATATAAGGGAAGCTTCCAATCAGAACCACATAGAATAGAGGTGGTGGTCAATAATTCCTTCAATTATTTGAAGGTTGTATCACAGGGAGGAGTCCAGATGAATTTAGCATCTTTAGTCAAGAGAGTGAACAATGGTGTTGCCACTTTATTGAAATTATTGATAAATCCCCTGTAGTAACTAGCATGTCTTAAAAAACTTTTGACATCTTTTTGGTTCTGAGGAACAGGGAGATTTTTTATGATGCTGATTTTTGCAAGGTCAACATTAATTCTTTCAGTGGATACATGGTGGCCTAAGACAATGACTTCTGTCATAAGTATGTAGCATTTCTTGTGACTTAAAGACAAATGGTGCTCCTGACAGTGTTATATCACTTTCTTCAAGTTATTTAGGCACTCATCAAATATTTTTCCATAAACAATGAAGTCATCCATATAAATTTATACACATTCATTTGCCATATCTGCAAAGATACTCAAGATAGCCCTCTAAAATATTGAGGAGCATTACACAGCCAAAAGGTCATATAACATAAGCATAAGTATCCTAGGGATAAGAGAAGGTGGTCTTCTCCTGGTCCTCAAGAGCAATGCTAATCTGATTGTAACCACTAAATCCATCTAGAAAGGCAAAATATTTCTTTCCTACTAGTGTGTCCAACACCTGATCAATGAAAGATAGAGGAAAATGATCCTTTTTGGTTGTTGTATTAAGTTTTTTGTAATCTATGCATACACACCATTCTCCATTTTTTTGGGTACAATTATCAAATGTGAAACCCATTCACTGTCTAAGATGGGGTGTATAAATCTAATGGTCAGTAGTTTCTACAATTCCACTTTGACTATTTTTCTAAGAGCTAGATTCCTCCTATATTGTGGATGTTTGATTGTTTGACACTCTTCTTTGATATAGATATGATGTGTGCATGTTTCTGGATTGATTCTATGCATGTCCTCATAATCCCATATAAAATCACTTTAATTTGCATGCAATATGCTGACTAGACATTTTTCCTCATTTGACTCCAACTTGCTATTAATAAACAATGTTTTTCTTAGAGAGATTTCAGTTTGTCATGAGAGTAATTTCATCATTTATATATTGCTAATAGATCTAGTTTGGCTGAAACTATAAGGCAAAAGTTGGTGGAATATTTCTTGTACAAATGCATCAAATTTATCTGCTTCCTAGAAGTTGTAAAATAGGCACTCAACACATTGTAGGTGGGTGAGATCTGTAGAATGAGTTTGATAATTATTCTAAAGAATTTTGGAGAGAATTGTATCAATTTCGCGATCAACCAAGGTGCATACAGGTCTATGGTGAATACAAGAATCTAGGGAAGCTGCTTTGTTTCATATTTTTTAGCTCATAACGTATGCTCTGGTGCCAAGGCTGGTTGTGCTAAGAGATTTGGCCCAACTTCTTAGTGTGGTTGTCATTGGAGATCAACATGTCCCTTGATATGTAGCTCATTAAGGCATCAACTGTGGTAAGCCAAGGACAACCTAAGATAAGAGGATATCCACCCAAATGAAACTTAGGTTACAACACAATAAAATCTGCAAGATACTCCCAAGAATCTATAGTAATGACAAGATATTCAATGATTTATTTTGATCTAACTATAGACCTATTATCCATTTGTAACATTGTAGATGTAGGATGAATATTACTCAACTATAGTTTGTGCATGGTTTCAGTTGTCATTACATTTATTACAGCCCCTAGGTCTATCAATGTATTGGACAACTATTGATCATGGATATAGATTGTTACTACTAGGCATCCTAGATCTAAATATTTCTTTGGTAAGATGTTTACTAGCATAAGGTCTGCTAGCTGGCCAATTACATGGACTGTATTGGGATACTTCTTCTTTATTTTAGTTTTATGTAGACATAAGTCTTTAATAGCTTTAGAATATATGAGCACATCCTTGATGGCCTGGAAGAGGAGAATTTCAATATAAAGATTTTTGATCTATCTTATGAAATCAAATTCAATCTCAATTACATGGCATTGAAGGGTAAAACATTCTGTAAATGGTTGTTTTAGCAACAACTTTATTTACTAGTTCAAAGAGTTCTTATAGTGGTGAGGGTGGGTTAGCATGATCTTCGAGAGTTTCTTGATCTGAATCCATTATTATGGGTGGGGATGGATGTGGTATAACTTTTCTTAAATATAGGTGAGCTTCACTGATGTTCATCGTATATGTCAGGTATTGGATAGGTTCAATACTAAATGTTGGTTGCACTAGTTTATTTGTAAGGTTTTGCATGGGTTAGGTAGGGAGCTAATTAGGCTTGGGTATAACTTCTATATTAGGTATAAGAGTAGGAGGTTGTTGTTTTTGCTATGGAAGGAATCATCTTTGATGGTTTCCCCAAGTCTGATTTGGTCTCTAAGGTGACTACCACTGGTTTGTGAAGGGTGGGCCTTGGGGTGGTTGCCAAGCTTGTGTCCAGGGTAGGGATGCATTTTGTGGAGGTTTTTAGGAGGTGGTGGAGTATCTTATCTTAGGTGGATGCCAACTAGAATTAGGAGATGGGGATGCATTTTATGGAGGTTACTAGGAGGTGGTGGGATAGCTTGTCTAAGGTATCTATCAGCTAGAATTAAGAGGTGGGACATTCATCCATGGACTAGTCTAGTTGAGAGAGTATTTACAAATTGTGAGTTAAAAGAGGTATAATTTTCAAAAGGTGAATTTTATCCTATACCTGGATAAGATGGTCATTGAACCCATGGATTTCTTTATGCAACATAAAAAACTTGGTTTCCATCTCCTCCTACAACATGCAACTCTATTATTTTTGGTTTTTCAACTATGATGTTAGCTACTTTAGTCTGAATCTTGTGACACCTACAATCTATCTTCCTCCTCTTACAATTCAGATAATAGATGGTCAAAGCTTGATCCAAGGCTACTTGTTTTTGCCTTGAGTGCAAGCTATCTAGTTGGGTGGCCAAATGACTAATGATATCATGTTTCATGTCTTGTAATAAGTTACTAACTTCAAATTTTGATAAGCCACTTGCAGTTTCAGTGGAACCTTGTTTCCCCTAACTTTGTTTATGACAGACCTGGAATAGTTCTTGATCAATTCCTTGATGTCTACAAATGGCAGATGGGAGATACTTCTTCCACTCATTAGGTCCAAGGCTCCCAGACAGTCTTCTTAGAATTTTTTCAAGAAGATGATATTTAGAGGTTCTTCTCCTAGTGCACTTTGCTTGAATTTTTGTACACTGAATATGAACCATTCAACATAGTCTTCCAAAGATTCATCCCCTTATTGAGTCATCCTGAAGATGTCATTTATTCTATAATTTCTTCCTCTTCCATATTCTTGATACTTAGCCATAAATTTCTTTTTCATGTCTTCCCAAGTGTGAACTAAATTACTAACCAGTCCCATGAACCAATGAAGTGCTGAGTCTTTGAGAGTGGCTAAAAAAATTTCAATTTTTATGCATCCTACCTGTAGTCATAGCTTATATAGAGGATATCAAATTCAAACAAACAGGTGTCTGGATCTTATGATAATGTACCTATGAAATTGGGTAAGGCTAAAGGTGAGATATTTTTTATTTGTGTTATGCTTGTTGCATCTGGAATAGGAAATTCAAAAGTAACTGTGTCTGAAGTCCCGTGTCATCCATAAGGTCTCTTTCTCCATTTATGATGGTTTTTATTGTGATATGGATACCAAAGGTACTCATGATCATGTATTCAAATTTTGTATTAGTCCCTTTATTAGCATGATAGTAAACATTATCTATTGATCCACAGTCTTTTTACCAGATGAGAAATTTGAAGATTCTCCTGAGCTTTCTTTGATTTGTTCAAAAAATCCCTATTGGAATGTTGCTATGATTTTACTTTCTAAAGTGTTTGTTTCATGAAGTTCTTCTCTTCCATTTCTCTTTACTACTAGATGAGAAATCTGAAGATTCTCCTTAGTAGTCTTTTTACCAGATGAGAAATCTGAAGATTCTCTTGAGCTTTGTTTGATTTGTTCAAGAAAGCTTTGTTGGAATGTTGCTCTGATGTTACTTTTTGGAGTGTTTGGTTCATGAAGTTATTCTCCTTCATTTATCCTTACTAACTCAGCTAATGCTTCCTCTGCTTCTATTTTCTTTTTCAAATACAAGAGTTTCTTCTTCTGTAAGCTACTTCCTTCAGTTTATAGTGTTTCATTTTTCAAAAGTCTTCTAGCTCATGGTGAATTTTTCAACAAGATTTTTAGTTATTTCAAGTACTTTTGGTTATTTCTCGATAGCAACTTGTGGTTTGTTTGGCATGAATATCCCTCGAGAATCTCGTTCTCTCTGCATAAACATTGTGTTACACCTTTTAGTTGTCTTGTTCCTTCTTGCACAGGATTAGTGTCTTTTTATTTTTTGAGTGTTCCAGGGGGTTGTTTCAGAATAAGCAAAAAGTATAATAAAGGAGTGCGGAAATCAAAATAACTAGAATTAAAATTTTATTTCTAGAAAATAGTAAAGTTATCTACTGAAAGCAAGAAAATTACTCTAGGAAATAGAAAATTAAAGCAGGGAAATTATCCTAAAAAATAGAAAATAAAAGTAGGAAAATTATCCTAGAAAATAAGAAATGAAAGTATGAAAATTATCATAGAAAATAAGAAATAAGCAAAAAAAATATCTTAAAAAATAGGAAATAAAAGCAGGAAAATTAAAGGCACACTTTACAGAAAATAAATCACTCTTGTAGGAAATAAATATTAAAAACATGAACTAAGTAAATTACAAGATTGCAAAGAGGCATTCAAGGTTATGCACCATTTACTTCCAAAAACTTAGATATCTGACATAAAAAACCATAGTGACCTCACTCGACTTACCCAACTAGAACTTTATGTCCAAGAAGTTAGACATCTGGCATAAGAAACCATAGTGTCCAAACTCAACTTGCCAAGGTGGGTTAAATAATGCACTAACCAATCTTAAAAAAATAATAATTGATTTTATCAAAAAATAATTGACACCCTCTCTAAAAATGGTGCCAAAATATTGTGCAAACTAATTACCTAGTGAATACTAGATTCTTGAGTCTGATTAACATCAATTATCAATCCAGAGTGCATATGCTTTTCAGGGATGTCAACATTATATATGCATTATTGATTTATAAATCAACTTGTTTTACTAGTTGTAGTATAATAAACTTATGTTGAATTCACCAGATAGTTATATTATGAAACTATTATTATAGAAACATAGAAATACTTCACACATGCATCACACTTCATATAATCAAACTAATAATGAAATATACTTACACACTCTTAACTAAGGAGGGTCAAGATATTCACTATAACTCCTTTTGAGGGGGTCGTTCCTCATTCAGAATTGAGTTCCAATCCTTCTTTGAGAGATTTGCAAAAGCTTCTTACAAAATCAACTTTCTCATTGCTTAAATCTCTAGTAATTAAAAATTTCTAAAGAAGATTACAATGCAATCACTTCTATAGTTCTATTAACTATATAATCTTCAATTTCAACTCACTAACTCCTAATCTGATCTAGGTTCTACTATCAAATACAAAAGGTGGTTTATTAACTTCTAACCAAAGACACCAAACTAGAAAAAATATAAATACTTTAGAAACTATCCCAGTCAACTTTCAAGTGGTTAGTAACCAAAGTTATTTGTTTTAGGCTTCACTGGGTTAAGGATAAGGTCTACTATTTTGTTGTTTTATTTCTTTTTGTCTCCTTCTCATTGTCCTTGTCTTTCTCATCTTTGGCAACACATCCAAATTTATTTGCATGTAGGGAATCAGTACAACAACTATGGTCCTTTCTAATTATCTATTTGGTTCCCAAGATAGTTGGATGTGTCCTTAATATATGATCCCAACAATAGCTCTATTTTGTATAGTGGCTATATGCAACCTATAGGTGAAGCCTATAGTTACTATGGGCACTCTGTAGTGGCTACATGCAACCTGTAGATAAAGCCTATAATTTCTACATGCAACCTGTAGTGGCTACGAGAAATCTATAAGTAAAGCTTATAATTGTTGCAAGAAACCTGTAAGTGTTGTGCCCAAATAAGATCTTGTAGCCTTACATTATCTTTTAAATGCTTGTTAAATAAAGTTACATAAGTATAATCTAATCAAGGAAAAAACATCAATAATTCATAACATAACATATATATCATTAATAAACTTGTGTTGAATTCACCAGATAGTTATATTATGAAACTATTATTACAAAAACATAGAAATACTTCACACATGCATCACACTTCATATAATCAGACTAATAATGAAATATACTTACACACTCTTAACTAAGGAGGGTCAAGATATTCACTATAACTACTTTTGAGGGGGCCCTTCCTCGTTCAGAACTAAGTTCCAATCCTTCTTTGAGAGATTTGCAAAAGCTTCTTACAAAATCAACTTTCTTATTGCTTAAATCTATAGTAATTAAAAATTGCTAAAGAAGATTACAATGCAATCACTTCTATAGTTCTATTAACTATCTAATCTTCAATTTCAACTCACTAACTCCTAATCTGATCTAGGTTCTACCATCAAATACAAAAGGTGGTTTATTAACTTCTAACCAAAGACACTAAACTAGAAAAAATATAAATACTTTAGAAACTATCTCAGTCAACTTTCAAGTGGTTAGTAACCAAAGTTATTTGTTTTAGGCTTCACTGGGTTAAGGATAAGGTCTACTATTTTGTTGTTTTATTTATTTTTGTCTCCTTCTCATTGTCCTTGTCTTTCTCATCTTTGGCAACACATCCAAATTTATTTGCATGTAGGGAATATGTACAACTATGGTCCTTTCTAATTATCTATTTGGTTTCCAAGATAGTTGGATGTGTTCTTAAGATCTGATCACAATAATAGCTCTATTTTGTATAGTGGCTATGTGCAACCTATAGGTGAAGCCTACAGTTACTATGGGCACTCTGTAGTGGCTATAGGCAATCTATAGATGAAGCCTAATTTCTACAGGCAACCTGCAATGGCTATGAGCAGTCTATAAGTAGAGCTTATCGTTGTTGCAGGCAACCTATAAGTGTTGTGCCCAAATAAGATCTTGCAGACTTACATTATCTTTTAAATGCTTGTTAAATAAAGTTACATAAGTATATTCTAATTAAGGAAAAAGCATCAATAATTCATAACATAACATATATATCATTGCACACACAAAATCATAAATTCATTCATTCATTTATAGAGTCATGGATGGTTGTGAAGATTTACATAGGACAAGATATATACTAGGTATGGATAAGACTTATAAAATAGATCAATTGATGGCCTCATCACGGGGTCCCACTGGGCATGCCAAGATGTAGAGATGGAATCCAAAGTGAGTTCGATCAAGCATTAGTCAACAAAACTTAAAAAATGTATAAAGAACATAACTAGCTAAGCCAAATCCTTTAACAAGGTTTTACAAAAGGAAATTAAGAGCCATTGAAAGAAAGCATGTACCAAAAAACTTTACCAATATCCCCCCACCTCCAAATGCGGCTCAAAACATGATATTCCCATTGATTTGGTGCTCAAGTCTTTAGCAACAATGAGTGGATTGCTCTTTCATCATCTCAAGTGCACAAATGAAACTAGGCTCATGATATTTGATTAATGTTATGCCTATAGTGAACATATGATGTTACAAATTAAGCATAATAACACTACACAAAAATGGCATGAGAGAATTCTACATAATAAGTTTAAACTAAAAGAGCTTAAAAATGATGGTCTTGGCCCTCTTATGTATAGATTTTTTGAATTGATCAGAATTAACCATGACCATCCATCTTGATATCAAGATGTGTAGCCATGAATCAATTTAATTCTGGAGGCTCAAATCATAAATACCTCATTAATATATGGAATAAAAGGGCATTAATGAGGCACATGAGGGTTTAAACCAAATATTTGTTCTATTTATGGCTAGTGGATGCCACCCCATAAATGATGTCACCAGATGATGCATATATTAGGAATGAATTTCTAATTAATATATCTTCAATAACATCCATGGATTTTCCACTTAAGCTCTTAATTTGGTTTAATTTTCTTAAATGAGGTTAATTAAATTTTATGCAATTCTTTGAAAATTAGTTGCTCATTTAATCAAGCTAGTTGAAATGTCAAGTTACTAGGTTATAATTTGACTGGAGTATAATTAGAAGAAGGTGTCAGTTGTGTATATACCAATACCCCCTTTAGAGCATTGTCAATATGAAATAACACATGTACATGTCGCGTGCTTCTGAACTAGAAGAATTTAATGATTCAGAGTGTCAAATTACATTTTTACTTGAAATGATTTGAGAAAAGTTAATAATCACATAAAATGCATTGTCCTATTTAGGGATACATTAGCCTAAATCAGCACTTGTATATTATAATCTTGGACCATTTAGCATGTTTAAATGATTTTGGCTCAAATTGTGCATTTGAGTGGATTTCAAGTAAGATTGACAATTTCAACACAATGGTGTTAGGAATTAGATGTCTACAATAAGTATATTTATAGTCTTTAGATCAATTAGCCGATATGTTTTCAACTTATTATTGTATCCCACAAAAATACATTCTTGGGATTTTTTCATCTAGTTTATTCCTTTTCATTTTTAGGACATGCATGTATGCATTATAACCAAAAACTCAAAGATGAGATACTTTTGGCTTCATCCTAGTCCATGGTTCTTGTGGTGTAATTCCATCAAGAGCTTTGGTGGGTAACTTATTTAGCAGATATACAATTTTGAGATATATTTCTACCCAATATGAATGAGGCAGTTGTGCATCCTCAACCATCTTTCGAAACATCTCTAAATGACATGATAATGCCTTTATGTAACACTATTATGTTGTGGTGTATAAGGAGCAGTGTATTGACAATGTATTCCATGTTTTATAAGGTATGCAATGAAATTTTTATTGGTGTATTTCCCCCCCCCCGATGATAAGAGTAGAGGGCCTTGATTTTGCGACCAGATTCATTTTCAATAGAGGCCTTGATCTCTTTAAAGGTTTGAAATTATTGATCCTTAGTCTTCAACAAGGAAACCCACATCTTGTAGGAGTGATCATCAATAAATAGTTGGAAATACTTATAGTCTTTTAGGCTAGAATTCATAGGTTTGCACAAATCATTGTGCACCAAATTCAGTGGATAAAGAAACCAATATTCAGTTTTGTCAAAAGGAGCTCTTCATTGTTTACTAGCTAAGCAACTAGAACATATATTAGAAGATTGTTTGAGTGTGGGAAGAACTCTAACCATGTTGTGTTTGCTTAATGCAAGCAAATTCACATAACTCAAATGACCATATATTCTATACCATAGCTGAGATTTGTTTGTAACCTTGACAACAAGTGCTCGATATTCATTGTATACAAGATCAAGTTGAAACATCTTGCCTATATTCAAGGCTCATGCAATAGTTTAAGAGCCTCAAGACTTGTTCTTAATAAGGCAAAACTTCTCACCATGGTTATGATCAAACTCAACTTTGAGATTGTGATTGAGAGCTTGACTTAAAAACAACAAGTTTTTTGTGAATCTTGAAACATACAAGACATTTATGATTATGGTAGTGTGGTTACCAAGCTATAAAAAAACATCACCTTTACCTTGAACAATGTATGATAAGTTATCACCAAGAGAAACATTACCCCAAGATCTTGGTTGGTGTAAAGTGGAAAACCATTCTTTGTATCCTTTCATGTGCCTTGTGGCACCAAAATAAACATATCATATGGATTTCAAAGAACAAGGTTCCTCATGTGTCAGTGTAGTAAAGACATGATCATATTCTGAAGAATGATCATCATCAACAACATTCCCATGTTGTTGTTTCTTCTTCCAATGCTTTTTGGAATGGGGTTTAGGCTTTGGTGACTAAGGTGGATTTTGTGAAGTGGGTTTCTTACTAGATGAGCCCTGTGTGAATCCATTATACCAAAAATGTTTGAGGTCATGTCTTGTCTTTCCATAAATAAGATAAACCTTATATGAATGGGATTTGTTCACTTGCTGGTATTGTTGATTGTTCTAGTTAGGGTTTTGTTTAGAAGTACTCATGGGCTTCTTCCCTTTCTAAGAGGAGGCAAATTCATGTTCTTCATTAGGTTCCTCTATATTTTGCATGGCTTCTTTCTATTACAACATGTTAACCAACAAGACAAAGTTTGGTTTTTGACTCGTGACCTTTAATATGGCCACACTATTCTTATATGTTGGGGGTAGAGATCTTAGGACAATAGGACCCAAAGAGTCATCATTCATTGGTTCACCCAATGCTTCATGTGAATCCTATAAGGTTGAAAATCTACGAAGAAAAGCCTCCACTTTTTCTTTGGATTTCAACTTTAGACTATGGAGTTAGATTTACAGATGAGGAATTTAGTTTTGATTCTTTGTCTCAAAGAATATTTGAAGCTTATCCCAAGCATCATGAGCTATAATGGCATTATGAATATGAGGTTATACCTCATCCGAGACTCAAAACATGATTATGAGCTTAGTCTTATGATTGGATTTGTAATATTTACACTGTTGATTAATGATAGTAGCATGTTAGGTCCACATGCCATCAAAAACTATCCATATGTCCTCAAATTCCAAGTGGGTTAAAACCTTAGTTTTTCATGTTGCATAGTTGTCACCTTGAAGACGCTGAGTGTTTGACAGAACAAAATGCGATCTATTTTTGGTCATGTGTGAAAATATGATCAAACTGAAGAAAGGAGATGGATTGGTGCCTTATAAATCCAAAAGTTTACCCTTTCGATATACTATCAAATCAATAGACATAGACCTTTTTATATGCCCACCTTATGATACACCCGTTACTACTAGAAGAGCTCATCCTTTTGATATACCCGTTGGTATGCGAAAGAAATTTTAATGCACATGAGATAAGAATGGTGTTAGGTACATAGATATTGCCTAAAATATATTCATTTTATCATTAACACCTGCTTAAAAGAAATTTTGCATACATGGGTGTAACTTCCCTATATACTTAGAAATTCCAACTTTTATTATTTATGTCTATCGATAGTAATTAATGGGTTTCGAAGAGATGGTTTATGAATATTTATAAACCTTATTACTCCCTAAATATTTAAAGGGTCGATTCCCAAACATTATTGTTGTAACTATGTTAGGCTATAAATGCAGTAGTTCAAATCATGATGATATTACATGTAAGTGTGAACCAGAGGCATCATTGATACCGAACAGTATGAATGAGATTTTTACAATATCATTATATTTGCATTGATATCATTTATCAAAAATAAAAAAACTTTTAAAAATGTTTACAAATTACAACTTTCAAGAACATAAAATAGAAAATACAATTCTGTAAATGAAAATAATTAAAATAATCCCTCCAATTTTTGGACCCTTTTATTATTTTTTCTTTTCTGGGTTTTTTTCTTTAATATTTGCTTGTGATTTGAACTCTAGACCTCTTATGGATAGATGTTATAAAAAAACCTAATCTACCAACTCCTCTATGTATTATTCCAAATTTATAAAAAACAAAACTGAAATACAAACTACAAAAATCACACCTAATAAAGCGTAATACATTGTGGAGTGCTAAATTGGTAGAAGAATCATATTGGAATGCCTCTTTGCGCTCCACTAAACAAGATTTTAAATATAAATCCAACTTAGAATTTCTCTAATAGATATATGACACTATGCATAATTATACATCAACTTTGAAGATACAAGAATCTGCAGCAAAGAATAATTTCTAGCAATCAAATCTAGAAAAGATAGATCTGTATGGTCTTACAAGGAGATAAAATAAACTATAAGTCAAAATACTTATGCAATCAAATCTTGTGCTTTTAATTCTTCCAATTGGTTATACGAAAGCATGCACAACTGTACAGTAGAGGTTAGGATTATGCAACACTGAACAAACATCAGTCTACAAAAATTAGATCTCAAAATTTCAGCCATATGACTCAACACTGAGAAAAATTGACCAGCTTCACTGAAAAGACAAAAAATAGCTTCCAGGCTTCCAAATCATTATACATCTAGGTATAAAGATGTACGACCAGGTTACAGAGTGTCATCCAATGAATAAATAATGTTTGCAAAAAAAATCAGGCCCTCACAATGATTGTATGACAAGATATGGAGAAAATTCATACTACAATAGTGCATAAGAGAAAACAAAGAGTGAATTGCTTCCAAGAACCCAAATAGTTGTGCGGCCTAGTATAAAAACATCCAAGTGAATTCCAAAAGGTGTAGTATGACACCAATAAAGGTATGCAATATAAATCACCTTCCTATAATGTATATACGACTCACTATTACTAAAAAACATATGGATAGCTTAGGAAAACTTGGCTCTTTAGCCACCATTAAGCCTACAATATATACAAGTGCAATCTAACTTGCACAAAGAAAATTTTAATAGAGTTTTGCTCTAAAAATAGCTCCATTCTGATACCAAATATGAGTATAAATTGAATATGATTTATTGAGCTTACAGAATATGAATTACAAAGACGTATATAAATACCCACATATGCTCATACTAGTCCTACAAAATAAGATGAACAATAACCCATAAACAATACATAATATTTTAAATTACAAAATAGGTCCATATTAGAATTTATTGACTAACATAGTTTAACCACTAACAAACTAACTAAAAACTAGGTGAGTTATTTTATAGATAACAACCTCAATTTTACATAACAATCCTACTATGGTAAATTTATTCTAATAGTGGTCGATAGACTGACAAAGTGTGCCCATTACATCCCAATAGGAAAAGTTGGGAACAATGGTCCTAAGGTTGGAAAATTATATTTTGAACTTGTGTTTAAACTACATGGGATCCCTAATCAGATCATTTGTGATCGAGGTAGGATTTTTCAAAGTCATTTTTGGCACAAGTCATTTTGAAATGTAGGTTTTACATTTAACATGACCACTGCATACCACCCCAAAGTGGATGGGCAAATGGAGGTGGTGAGCAGTGTTTGGAAGGGCATATAAGATTCTTTGTAGGGAATAAGCATAATAAGTGAGTAGGATGGCTACATTTGGGTGAGTATTAATATAACACCATGTACCACACATCGATGTAAATATCACTTTTCAAGGCATTTTATGGTTATGAGGCACAGTCACCATTAGATTGGGTAATACAAAGGGGAAAGGTCCCAAAAACAAAGGAATTTGTGGAAGAAATGCATAACATTTTGAAACTATTAAGAGATGACTTGGCAGTGAGTGCCAACACAATGAAGCAACAAATAGACTGACATAGGATAGAGAGGAGTTTTAAGATTGGGGACATGATTTTTGTACATTTGTAATAGCATTAAAAAATACCTTGAAGGATGCAGGCAAGTAGAAGTTGTAACAAAAGTATATGGGCCATACCAGGTGCATGCAAAGGTGGAGAGAAGTTGCATATGCATTGGACATACCAAAAAAGGGAAGTGTGTATGATGTATTTTATGTGTCATGTTTGAAGAAGAAGATAGGGGTGTATTTGGTACCTTAGATGGAATTGTTGATAACTGAAAAAAAAGGGAATCTTGTGATAGAACTAGAAAGCATTGTTGTGGGGGTAATTTAGAAAGCTTTGGACTAAGGTAGTGTGCATGTTGAAGGTGACGTGGAATGGGATATTCATGGAGGATGAAAATTTTAAAACTGAGGAGTTCCTAGAAAATCACTGAGGCTTGAAGAGGGATTTTTTTAATTAAAATAAAACTAAAAATGTTACTGACGCAATTAAAAATGGTGACCTTGGAGACAAACATTCAAGAGTGTGAGTCAATTGGAAAATGTGCCCAAAATGCAAAGAAATCCTTAGAAGTTTTTTTTTTAAATTCGTTCATTCTCATTCATGTAAGATGTCAAGTCATGGTATATGGAAGGTTGGTCAAAGCTTTCATGTAGTAGGTAAAGGTCTTGAGTTCTACTCTCATAATAAAAAAACTTTACATTTTAGATTTTGACTAGCTTTGAGATCAAAGCTCTTTAATGGGGCGGGCATGTTATGTACCTAAACATAATATATATTTGTGTGTGCACGCATACTTAGTATTATTTATTTAATTTTATATTATGCCAAAAGTTAATGAAGAGTTAGGTCACGAGTTAGCCTTGGATTAATTAGGGTTTCTAGTGGTTGAATAAAAATGGGAGAAAACGCCTAAAGAATGTTTTTTTTTACAATATCATCTTAATGCAAGAGATAGATGCCATTGTGTGAGAGCTATTTTTTTATAGTTAGATTTGCAGGTGCAATCCACCCTTGGGGAAGTAGATGCTCTTATATTTAACATTTATCATCATTTCACTTTATAATTTGTTGTTTTGTTTTCTATTATTGTTTGGAACATAATATTCATCCAAATTAGGTTTTATTTACAAATTTAATACCTTTTTATGGCTCTACACAACACCCTCTAAATTTATTTGTCTCTCTCACACCCCCCTTTCCCCCACCTTGGGTTTTGTGTCTAGAGTGTCCTAAAATTCTTGGGTCCTATCCACAAAGTTAAGATGGTCCTATTCCCATTGGTGTGATCCTTTCAATGTCTTACCACATGACCCTAGTTCCTTTTTTAATTTCTATTTTGGATTGCTAGATGTTGGTTTGGGTCCCAATAGGGTCCTAATTTGAATTCATTTTTTTAATAAATATATAAGCATTATTTTTTATTTAATGATTTTTTAATTAATATATAAGCATTATTTTTTATTTAAATTCAATCATACATGTAAAATCTATCTATCATTCATATGAATCTATTGAGCACTTACAATCATTCTATAGAAATTAAACAATCATTAAATCATTTATTGAAGCACAAAAGTTTATGTAAGACACACATTGCATAACCCTGGATTTTGTTATTGAATATATTCCAATTATTTAGGTTTGGTGTTTTTAATATTACTATTTTCTACATGCCAAAAAAATAAAAAGATAATTGTGTTATTCTATAGTTTATCACAGGCCCTAAAACACAAATGTTTTCCTTAAGTTTTCAAGTATTGTTGCTCATCTAGGGTTTGGAGAAGAAATTTATTGTATAAGTGATATGAGTAATTGGAGATAAAGACCAAATGAATGTACTCATCAAGCCAATATTTTAGTTACATGTCAAATTTTCTAAAACGTCCCAATGATTTGTACCTTGTCTAAAGTGGGATCAATGCTCTTAAGAAGATTCTTTATTTGCTATCAATTTTTTGGGTCAGCTCTATGTCACTTATGGGCACACATTTTCATTATAAGATATTGATGATTGTCACCATGTCTTAAAATGAAAAAGATACAGTTATAAACGTTGCATGTCACCTCTCTCTAGTTTTGGAATTATCTAATTTGGATTATATTACTATTTTGCACATGTTATTCACTTAACTAATTGTAATTGGGTTTCTTTGTCATAATTTAGTGAAAATCCATTTATTTATTATAAGCAGATTGTGTGGTTGGGTTTGTTTTCAATATTGATCATAAGTTTAAAAATTAGTAATACAAAATTTGAATAATATACAATGACAATTTGATGACTTTTAATGCCCTTTATATTATAATAATTTGTAGGACATATCGAAGGGAGTAGAGTGTAATATAGTTATATAAATCTTTGTAAAAATCATATGTAACCATCATAAAATATCATGGAATGTGAATCTCAATGGAAATGTGTGCATCCTCATATGATGGTGAAATATTAGAGGAGATAGTGGCAACAACATGCCCCATTGTAGCAACAATAGGAGAGATGGACAAACATTATGTCTATATAGAACCATCTAGTATAGATAACATCACTTAATGATCAAATAGAAGAGTGTGCATCATCATCTGAGGTTTAAATAGAAGGGGATGAATATTATTCCCCAACAAATGTTTTGTATTCATAATAATATTAATAAATAAATAAAATTATATTAAGATAATAACTAATTTAAAATGTGCACCAAAATTTCTTCATAGTAAAATGTTAACTAGTGAATCAATGATGCATTTGCATGTAAATGACCTATAACATTTGCTATTATAGGTAAGTTTTAATTCAAATTTTCTAATATTATTTTGCACGCCAAAAAACAAGAAAGGCAAGAAAAAGAGAAAATGTGCGTAATTCACCAATGGAGAGAGGGAAAACACTAATCTAGATTGTATACTTCGATCTATACAATCGGATCAGATGAAAAAGATGAGAAATTAGAGTGATCTAACATTACAAAAATAGAGTTTTGATCCTAAAAATTGACAATAATACTAATATCATTTGATTCAAACTAAATTAACTATATAACAACAACTATACAAAACTGACACTAATTAACCTAAATAATAGCCATGGGACCATTGTAGTATACTACATTTACATACCATAAATTGATGTCGCTAAAAAGTGACATTAACCACTACCTCTACCTTACTTTTATTACATATAAAATCATATTAATGCATTTTAAATGTATATATTAAAACTTGATAAATTTTTTGTCAAATGACACATTTTATAAAACAATGCAACCACATTATTTTTGTTTGGTAAACCTGCTCATTGTAATTTAAATGTAAATTATCATTGGGCAATCATGGAGTCACTGAATGAAGTCCATTTATTCCAGCTGTAAAGACAACGAGATGGGGGAGAGGGGATGTTTTGAAAAGTAAAATAGTTCATTAATGTTGTTTTTTATTTTATTATCCTTTTAAGGCATGGAATTTTTTAGTAAGTAAAAAATGTTGATTTGAGCATAATTTTCAATAAACAAAGCATGGAATGCCAAATCCTTATGGGATGGCAAGCTTGTTTTTAGAAATATATGCACATGTATTGAAAGTGAGGATGAATATGAATAGTAATATAAGATAGGAATTTTAGAACGTAATTTTTTACAACTTTGTTTATATCAACTTATGTGAAGGCAGAGGACATTCAAAGCAAAAAAGGTGACCATGTGCATCACTTATACTCCATGACTTATGCGACCCTATGACCTATGGGACTCCACCATCTGTAACTTTATGATTGGGCATAGAAAATGTCATAAACAAATAAAGACTATAACTTTGTGAACACATGGCAATTAGAAGATTCCACATGTGATAGTCAAAGCCAAAGGCAAGAATTTATTAATATGACCACATCAAAAACAAGAGAGGCAAGTGCCACAATAAAGATTGAATTTAATACATCCATTGCATCCATAGTTTATAAGAAATAAGGGCATGTAAAGCCCAGTTTATGTCATATTTGCTAAAATATTAATATTTGTATTGTTGTTTCTGTAAGATTTTAAGTTAAGAATGGTAGGATATGCTTTAAAACTTTTCAATAAATGAAATAAACATGTATTCTATAGGGATTGTGTGTATATATATTATAAATATTGCAATGTGGCCACTTCGTTAAATATTCATATAGTATGATGTAGTCCAAGAACTTTTTGATTTGTTGCAACATTAACTTTGAAAAAAATGAATATATGTATTCAAATTATAAATATAAAACAAGAGGCTTCAAATGGTTAGTATTGCCAAGCTTTGGTAGTATTAGCTTTAGATGTGCAAGTGTTAAAGTAATGGGTTCCCAAACAAGGAATCATTTCCTTGTTTTTGTGTCAACTCTACAAATTGTGGAAGGTGTTGGTGGGTCGTTCAAATGTTGATGCAAATATATGATGAGTTGAAGGTATAAAATATATCTATCAAGCCACTGGAGGTAGTGGTTGTGGATGCAAATTTGTTGATAAGCTCCAATAGGGAGGTGATAAACCCACTCAATTTAGGATCTCAATAATAGGGCTCAACATTAATCAAATTTAGCATTCACTCAAATTTGAATTAATATGGTACGAGCATTTTAAGGTTCAATTTATTACAAGTAAATTCAAGTAGCATATATTTGGAAGATAAATTGATCATAGGGAATAGCAGAACACACATTCATATCCAAGTTAGCATTTCATTTATGACATATTTTGTAAGCTTCAATAGTCTAATTGGCACTCATTGCATCAAATGAAGGTATTTTGATTATCTTGGCTTTATTCTTCTTTGATTAACAATGCTAAGAATCAACAAGATCAAAATAGAATGAGAATTATGGGCAAGTCAAGGGATCAGTGCCCAAAATTTTAATGTGAGGCCTATTTAATGCTCTTTTTGAAATAATCCTTTCATTCCCTTTTGAAGTTTGATTTTAAAGTACTTTATTCCTCTTCGTCTATTACTAATTAAAATAGAATTATTTTGTTTTGAATGTGAAGTGATTATTCTTTACTTATTGTGCTAGGAAAATCCATCCTTTACAAGAGGAGTTACCCAAGAGTACTATATAATAACCACATGTATAGAGACAAATTACTTTGACACTAAGAGAACTATAAAATCCATGATTTCTATAATGAATTGATTTCCTTTTGGATAAAAAATTGTTAATGTCTCATTGCGTGCATGACTTTTTAAGGTTGTATCATACCCACAATTTGTTTTTTTGTTAGGAATCTATCAGATACACAAACTCTTTATGATCTACTTGTGATCATACTTCCTTTTGGCTTAGATCTTTGGGTTTGAGGTTTAACTATTTCACCTAAAATCTATAAGGAGCCACATCTAGACTCATTTGTTTATACATATTGAACCCTGGAAAGGGAACCAGTGGGCTTCATAGCAAGCAATTCAACTTCAATATTGTATCAAACATTTATCTCCTTTTTAATGTCTGTTATTGTCTACATGGATTTATATGTTACATTATATACATTAGTTATATAAGGTCTATAAAGCTTCCTGTGTTTCAATGCTTACTCTTGAAAAATCACTACTAGTAGATGAAATATGGGGCCCAAAAGCTGTGCAAAATCGTAGCTCAAGTTTTTGCACCTTCTCTCAAATTGATGGAAAATGGGCTTCTTCTTCTTCTCATAATTGGGTAGCTATATCTAAAAACCATAATAAAAATAAAGTATGTTTTGGGGATTGGTTGACACTTAGCTTGATGCTTATCAATCCATTAAATGTTAGTACATTATCAAAAGCAACACTTCAATAATTGTAGTAACTCATCAACCATCCAAACCAATGCACTGCAATGTGTCAGTAAACTTAAAGTTTAGTGCTCAAACAAATGCTCTAATAATTGTTTGATTTATATAAATGTTTGTAACATGCTCAATAGATAACTGTGAACAAATGAATTCTTTAACTTTTATTTGATTCTTCTTGAAAACCTTTGATTGATAGTAATTATCCCATAAAACTACCACTCGATTAATGATAACTAGATCAACAATAGTTATTTCTAGGAAAAATTTAGGCATTCAATTAATTCAAGCAATGAGAAGGCAATAGCTTTTGTAATCCGGTATTCAGATTCCTAAAAAATCCAAGGTGTCATAGAGTAGTCTTGTCACCAACGTATGTTTTTGGCCATCTCACCAGAGTCCTCTACAAGGTGCATGTTCATTTGTGTGGTTGTCACATTAAGTATTTAAAATAAACATTAAGAATGAATCAATAGCAATCAAATTGATCAGGCGAGGGATTCCCTTAGGGTGTAAAGTTGTATAGGCTTTAACTTAAATTTTGAAAGAATGATGTTCTACACAAAGTGCATTCATTTTAACAGACATCTTGGAGGTGTTTTTGCATTGTAAAGCAAAATATATACATAGTAATTGCAAAATGTTTTGTCTTGTGCATTGAGAGGAATCTGATCAATTCATTATCTTTTATTGTAAGTAAACGCAAGGATGATCATCTAACCATCTTAGCAAATAAAATCGAGCAAGATAAATCGCAAGCTGTAATGAAAGGAAAATTGAATTTGTTGAAACTACTTACCTAAATTTTTAGTACAGGGATAAAAAATTATGAGAGATAGGAATGTTATCTTAGCATTATACAAAGACCAATCTGTAGAGTATAATAATAAACTTGGACTGAGTAAATCACAAACCATATGCTCCCAGTGATCTCCATAGCTTGTACAAAGACAGATAGCTTTGAAATAAGGCCTAGAATTTCAAATTAGCCATGCCTATCAATTTAAAATTGAATTAAAATGCAACTCACAGGTTCAAATCCTACAGGCGGTAAGGTACACGTCTCATATTTTAAATATATTAAAGTACCTCTTACATGTTGGTAGTACAAAGTAGTTCCATATATTGTAAGCTACTTTGCAGACTATAACCAAAGCATTACTGATATCGTGAACCTTAAAAATATATTATTATTATTATTATTATTATTATTATTATTATTATTATTATTATTATTGATGATGATGATGATTAACCTATAAAACAAATTAGAACTAAATTTTAAATTAAAACGTTGTGTCTTATCTAATATAACTTGAACTTAACCAACACTCACAATTTTTGTGGAGTCCACACTCTCCATTAATCAAAAAATCCATATCTAAAGAATTCGTCTCATATATGTGTGTGTGTGTGTGTGTGTGTGTGTGTATTAGATTTTGTATCATATTATTTTATTAATATAATTTGATAGACATTTAATCAAAAAATTATACAATTTTCTGATTTTTAAAGTTGCAAACATTTACGTCCACAACGCGTTTAAAAACACTTGATTTTGATTGCAACATAGGTTTTGAAGCACTAAAAAACAGTTCTAATGGAGATGATTCAAAAAATATTTGAAAAGAGATTTATGGCAAATATTATACCTGGCTTGTAAAAAATGCGTTATCAGGACCCATTCATGATCAGCTCTTTGGTGGGTTTCTCAAAGTTTTATCCTTGTTAGGTAAACTATTTTCTGGTCTTATTCCCAAGGGATTGCTTGCTCACTTATATTTGAGAAACTAAACTCACATTCTCTGTTTGGCTTTGAAATTTCTCATATAAAAATTCAGATTGATGAAATAGAGATGGAAGAGAATATGGACATCTAAGGACAAAGAAACAAGAAGTACTTTGTCATGTGCGTGCAAGATTTTAGTTCATTTCTATCGCCATTTTCCCCAGTCAAATTAATTAGCTTCAGAATAGCATTGTTTCTTTTATTATCCTATTCATTTGCCTCTATATCATATGAATTTTATTAGCTTGTTCAATTAA
The DNA here is from genome assembly GCA_037957365.1 of Torreya grandis. Classification (NCBI taxonomy): domain Eukaryota; kingdom Viridiplantae; phylum Streptophyta; class Pinopsida; order Cupressales; family Taxaceae; genus Torreya; species Torreya grandis. Next base: position 3,508,153 of record JARHVA010001238.1, read on the forward strand.
GAATGCTAGCAAGCAACATTCATAAAAATCAGGGTCCATTTTATGTTAAAAAAGGATTCGTAACAATTAGGAGATTTAGCTAGAGACTAAAGATAACATTGAATAGTTTACATGTGGTGGTTTAAATACATGAAGAAATAGCCCTTCTTTGATATAAAGAATTGTATTTTTTTGTATCATAAAATTGAGGGCGGTGTGCAACATGTGCCATATGTTTCTGTCTCAAGAGCTATCCCCATTTACCCTTATTGTAGTACCTTCATAGTTTAATCCAAAACCAATTACATACACCTATAGCACAATATAGATAAGTGGCATATTTGCATAAAGTTTAAAATATGGTATATGAACTCGATGGAATAAGAGACATCTCATCAAATAGAATAAGTGTTACACATGAATGTATGCCAGCTTCTGTCAAATCATTTCTATAGATGTATCGTCGATGGCTTAAGATCTCTTCACATTTTTCAAGTGCTTCAAATAATTCTTTGAAACCCTATATACATTATATGGATAAAGATAAATCTAACTTACACCACAACATGCTTGCAAGATAAATTCCTAAATAGAATTTTTACTATCTTGTTCGTAAGGTCCTTACTTCTTGGCAAACACACACTTATAAACTCCATTGTTTATTGGATCATATGTCAAGTTATTATGTTCGTCAATTTGGGAACATGGATAAGGTGGATATACGACCAAATATGGATAGTTTACTATGTCATTAAATTCAGTGTTCAACATAAGGATGATTTCATAACTCTCATTGTTGATTGTCATTTTAGCTTTTTAATCCCATAACACTTATACATTTGGGTAAGACTAATTTGTCAAAGAACTGGCTAAACACAACGAATTGCTCAAGGAATAGGCCTCGTCAGCTTCTGCTTCCCAAGGTTTGGCTTGGTCTTGACACTAGCTCCACTGAATACAAACTTGCCTCTTTTATTTTTCACCAAGCAAACATAGAGCTCTGCCCAACGTTTCAACTAAACATGGCTCTCAAATTGAAAAAGATACTATGACCTCAAATTCACCTATAAAATCAAAACAAAATGGTATTTTTCAATTTATACTCAACTACAAATCTACTTTTTCTTCTAGATTTTACTTACATGTTATTAGAAAGGTCAAATTTAGAAGCGTTAGATAGTTTGTGTGCAGAGTCGGTGACATTGAAGAGAATAAGGCCTCTAAAGTCCTACAAAAGCTCATTATAGTCTAGCGTCACATAGTCGTTCGTTGAAAGTACTTTCAGTTATGTTGTTGTAATAGCTAGATTTTTAGCCTCATTTATGATCTCCGTTATAGAATCTTTAACCATATTATCAAACATTTGGTAGAATGCTTCTAGTCGTATAATAGATCTTTACACTTATTTCTTATTTTTTTGCAATTCTCTTCATCTCTCCCTGTATCGCACCTTGCTATGGTGCCATTTCCTTTTGTAGATGATGTATCCACCTTCGGTTAAGAGTATCTAGATACACCCTTGCTTATGAGGGACAAGTGACAAAATGATATAATCATGATAGGGACTACTAGTCATGGTAACATACCCTCATTAACCGCCTACATCCTTGGTAGCTCCTTCGAGAAGCCAAGCAAAAACTAATACATAAGGAAAAGCTCGTAGGGCTTAATTAATGTAAAACGTGTACCAGCAAATGCAATAAAGGTTCACTGGCAACAAAGTTTGATGGATTTATTGCTCTATGATATTTTATTTTAGAAAAACATGAAGCATATAATACAGGGCATCTAATATGGTGAACAATGGTGAAGTGGCATGGAAGGGCAAGGCCATACAAAACATGTAATTGGTGAAAGATTTCAAGGTATGTTAGATCGTGATGGTGGGTTGCAATAATAAATTATTTAAGGAGATATGGTACACCATAGAGCTCGTAACTCACATCAGAGCCGGATTGAAGGAAGTGGTTGGATTTACATGGCCTCCACCCATTACAAAATAGACATATAATTATAATATATAATAATATAATAAAAATATAAATATAATACTGTACACCAAAAACCCGTATCACACACCAAACCTAAATTCAAGGCTAAATAGATATATGATAATACAATAAGTATTTAAATATAAAATAAATTGTCATGACCATTTTTTAAAAATATTACAAAAGAATAAATTAGTAATAATTTTTTAAGTGTTCCCAAGCGTACTTTGAGTCACAACTTAAAAGGGAGACATCTAAAAGGTGTTATTATTCCCAAAATGATACTTTTTAAAAGCCAAGTGGAAATTAGAAAATTAAAATAATTATTAATCACTTTTTAGAACAAAGTGGAAATTAGAATTAAAAAGTAATTTTAAATTACTTTTAGGGTTGTAATTGAAAAGTAATTATAAGAATGATGAAAAAGAAGAAAGGTACATCCATTATTATATTTTAATTTTAAAATTCATTAGAGAGCTTGTGCTACTTCCATATTTTTTAGAGAGGATGAAAACCTTCACGTGGAGAAGGGTTGAGGATGAAAACCCTCACACACAAGTGGTGATTCCACCCTGGGATCATATTGGTGCTTTCAGATTAGAAGAAAAATCAATTTTAGTTAGGGTCTGGACCCATAACTCATAGTGTAGCTTTAGCGTCACTTCCAAAATTCATGCATGCAAATTGTACCAATCTGAAAAGAAGATTATACTATTTTGGTGCAGTCTAGGGTCCTCTAGTGGGATCACAATACAGTTGGGTACTCATTTAGGTGCAAGACGTAGTTTCCTTACAGCGAGGTATGATTTCAAGGGTGGATCATGGTAATAACTAGCAGCGTAAACTTCTTCTTTGGGCCCAACGTCACATGTTTTGTCTTTTGTGTGGGACTTTAAACAACTGCATTGAAGGGTTGTATGTCTTTTGGAGATAATTGTGCTATTTTTTGTCTCCTTCTGCCCCTCATACTACTGTTGTGGGCCTATCTTACCTGTTGTTATATATTGAAGACCATATGTTGCCTTGCTATACAATTTTGGACTCTAGCATGGGTCTATTTTTCATTAGAGTTGTTTGTCTTATATGATAGGTTTGGTTTGTCGTGCAAGTTGTAGTATACTCATACATTGTTTGTTCACTTCATTACTAATTACTATTGCTCCAAGGAATTACATCAGCGTTTAACTTTATTTTTGGAGGTTAGAATTAAATTTTCTTCAGCTTTGTTCTTTTGATTTTCTGAGATAGCAATATATATTATTCATTGAATGCATTTTCAACTATATAGAAAGCTTGCAAGCTATTTGACAAAATAACTTTGTGAAACATTTGGACATTGGCATGGTTTAATGATGTATATATGATTCATAATTTTAGTTGCAATTATTATGATGGTTAGTATTCAAAAATTCATCGTATTTGGTTGTATACAAAGTGTTTGACAAAATGCCAATAAGCTAAAGATCAGAAATAGTGCAAGTTTTTATCCAAAAAATCTTAGTGGGACATTTCAGTGGTATCAAAGCAGTGATCTTGCTACCCTGCAAATCATGACATTATTTCTAGATAAAAGAACTATCATGGATGATGTTATTTCTAGGTATGTTGAATATAAAGCTCTTCCACTAGCGATTCAGAAAGAAATATTGTTTCCAGGTTTCATAAAATTGATGAAGATAAAAAGTGGACAAGTGCACTATGAAGACGTGTTGTCATATGAAGACTTATAAGAGCAAAAAATTAAGACCATAGAACTGGGCAAAGTGCTACATACATCATAACCTTAAGAGGAAGAAATTGTGAGGGAAAAGCATGAGAAAGAAAGAGAGTTCACAATAAAAATTTCTAAAGAAGAGCCAAATTTTAAGAAGGAAAAACATTTAAAACTCTCTTATGAAGAAGAAAATGTCTTATTTCAAGAATCATGCATGGCAGAGTCCCTGAATGATTATATTGAAGGATTTGTAGCTATGAATGTTGGGATTGAGTTTGCTAGAAATTTCATAACAACCTTTGATAAATACTTAGATCAATCCGATGAAGCTTATTCAAAAATTTAAGGAGAAGCACATGAGACTAATGGCTCCTATGATGACACCATTGGAAGGTATAAGGAAAATTCTGATTTTGGCATGTCTACTAATAGCAACTCATTATCTTTTCATGAATCTAGCATTCATGAGGAAGATTGGAAAAATCAATTAATAGTGATAGCCGGGAATGAAGTGCAAAATCTATCAAGGATAGACAACACAAAAAGGCTTATTCAATAATTAATGCAAAAAGGATAGAGAGGTTAGCATGAACAAATTGCCACCTATTCATATTTGCAAATAGTTATAAGCACAATGGAAGAAATCAAATCAACATACTTGCACATAATCAATGATCGAGACGTGGATACCAAAATTGTAGATGAAACCAAGACAAAGGTTGATGAACTCACCTTTGAGTTTAAGTCAACTAAGAATTCTTTGGAAAGCACTCAAATGGCATTATGAGAAGCACAAGATCAGCGTGATACTGTTATAAAATTCAGGGAACAAGAGAATAAAGATAGAAATAAAGAAATCAAGCAGGGGATTGATGCACTTGACAAGCCTCGAGAAGACTTTGATTTGAAACAACTTCCTAAAATTGTTTGTTCAGATATGAGACAACAAGAAGTTTGGTCTAAATAGGAAAATTAAAAAAACTTCAAGTTCTTTGATAATCCACTCTTTGAAATGGATGCGGTGTTGTCCTTTGATAATCCACTTTTTGTGATAAGTGCTAAAACATTTACCAACTTTAGTAGCACATATGGTGTCAAAGACATGATGTGGGATCTAGGTGAGGTTTTTAGACATAAGATGATGGCTCATGATATAATTAATGGACCACCAAAGTTTGTTAATGATTGGTTCCTTGGTCCACATGAGATGATTAATGAAAACCTGAGATCAAATCATGATGATATGTAGAGTCATGTGAACAAGCATGATATGATTCTTGTTGGTAATCTTCTTGGAAGACTCCCTGATAAAGAAGATATAATTGAGGTTGTAGGTGAAGTTTTTCCATGTGGTATGATGACACAAGAAGACTTCATCATTTTAGATATCTCGAAGACATCACCTGTGGATAACTTAGAGTATGAGAGCAAGGTAAGCAATGTTTTAGATTTTGTTATAGAATATGTATATGATAGAACTTGCTCTGTGTTGCATCAGACTTGCTTAGCATTTGAACTTAAATGTTTGATTTTACCATGTAATTGGAATAATCATTATCGTGGTAAGTTGAGAAGTTATGTTGAGTATCTTTTTCTTTGTAAGAAAGTCATCATGAATATCAGAATGACAAAGTATAAGTATGTGGGTATCGTTTCAATATTCAATTTTCATGCAAGAGAGCATCAGTTGATGGTGTTAGAAGTTGAAAATGACAAGAAGAAGGTTACATAGAGGTTTATAAATCTGAATTTCATTATTAATGTTATTGTTTTGATACAGTCCAACCATCAACAAATTACATTTGGGTACTACAAGTGTTATGACAGACATTTGCAAATGAGGGAAATAACACATTTCAAATGGTGACTGGTTGTGATGATTTTCAGCTGTAGTAAAAACAATTTTCATTATTCTGTTGATTCCATTATCCATGCATAGAAAAATAAATTATTTTTGTAGCGGTGGTGCGAGTTTTGAGTTGTTGATTTTAATGAAACTAGACAATGAGTTGTTTTCAATTTGGAGCAAATGCAAGAATGATTTTCTTAAGGCTACCAAATCATGAAATTTTTTGTGTGAAGGGATTCAGCTGAAGGAATTGGGATCAGTAATGAGTTGTTCCGAGTACCATGCTTGCTTGTTAAAAAAATTAATTTTTATGATACCCGAGATCATGATTGACAACGAGTCTGAAGGTAGTGTCTGCATTAGGACACTTTGGAATGAGGTCTATTTATTAGAGGATAAATCTAGAACTTGTGGATATCTCAACTTAGTTCATCAGGATGGTTAATATTTTGGGCTACAAGAAGTGAAAATAGAAAAAATGTACATAGATATTCTTGTTCTTATCAAAGTGGTGCAATGTAAACATAGCGTAATTTTCTTGAAATTGATTTGGAATCTTGGTATTTGCAAAACAATTCAAGTATTGTTTGAGGGCAAGCAATCTTTGAGAAGGGTGGACAATTGTGTCCCTTCTTTAATAATAATAATAATAATAATAATAATAATAATAATAATAATAATAATAATTTTTTAAATGTTTGTAAGGGTACTTTTAAGTCGCAACTTAAAAGGAGAACATCTAACGGGTGTGTTATTAATTGAATGGGGCCAAAAAATATACTTCAATTAAAAACTAAATAGAAATTAAAAAATTAAAATAATTATTAACTAGCATACATATCTTATATTACCTATAAATTAGTTATGATTAATTATTTATAAATATGTAGTAAAATTTATTATCTATAAATTATTTATTATGTGGTAATATGATTATTTATTTTTTAATTATAATATTATAATATAATGCAACGGATCAAGTGGAAATCAATTTCACATTAAAAGCAATGATGAAAGTTGTACAGTAAGACAATGAAATAAGGAGTAATCTTTAAAACATTAATGGAAAAAAATGTAGAATGACAATCCAATTTACCCCTTTTTTTACTCTTCTTTCTTTAACTTTTATTTCTCTAACTTTATTTTATATTTTTGTTTGACTTTATTTGTATTTACATGTGTTTTATTATTTTATTTAATTATCTCACTTTAATATAATTAAATTATTTTATTTTTTACTTTATAATATTGGATTTCAAATAATTAAATATTAACATTCTCATGCCATTCCAGTGTCTAACCCTCGCACACAAGTGGTAATTCCACCTTGAGATTACATTAATGCTTTCAAATTAAAAGAAAAATCGATTTCAATTTGGGTTTGGACCCATAATTCACCGTTTAACTATGACGTCACTTCCAAAATTCATGCATACAAATTATACCAATATGAAGAAAATATTACAATGTTTTGGCACAGTCTAGAGCCCTCTAATAGGATCGCAATACAGTTGGGTACTCATTCAAGGGCAGAGCATAGTTTTCTTATAGATATAGGTATCATTTCAAGTGTGGATTGTGGCAATAACCAGCAGCGTAAACAACTTCTTTGGCCCTGTCATCACATGTTTTGTCTTTTGTGTGGGCTTTAAACAACTGCGTTGAAGAGGTGTATGTCTTTTGGAGATGGAGACAGCTGCAGCATATTTTGTCTCCTACTACCCCTCATATTGCTATGATGGGCCCATCTTACTGTCATACATTGAAGACCATACGCTGCCTTGCTATACAATTTTGGACTCTGGCATGGGTTTATTTTAAATTGGGGTTGTTACTGTTTTTCTTATTGTGACAGGTTTAGTTTGTTGTGCAAGTTGTAGTCTACTCATAAGATGTCTGTTCACGTCATTATTAATTACTATTGCTCCAAAGAATTACATTAACATTTATCTTCATTTTATGAGGTTAGAATTAAATTTCCTTCATGTTTTTTTTATTTTTTGAGACAGTAAAACATATTATTTATTGGATGTGTTTTCAATTATATAAAAAGTTTGCAAATTGTTTGACATGATTTTGTAAAACTTTTGGACATTGGCATAGTTTAATGATGGATATATGATTCAGAATTTAAATTGCGCTTATTATGATTGTTAGTATTCAAAAATTCATTATATTTAGTTGTATGCAAAGTGTTTGACGAAATACCAATAAAATAAAAATCAAAAAAAAATTTTAAAAAAAGTACAAGTTTTTGTCCAAAAAATCTTAGTAAGACATTTCATAAATTAATATATATAATGCAATAAATACTTTATATTCAATGCATGTTCCAATTGAGTTAATTCTCGTTAAAAAACACAAACACATTATACAACTACCAACATTTAAAATCAAGCACTGTGAATGAATTAGAACCACCATCACATTAAAGTATTTATGGTAACGAGTGAATTGGGAGTGTCTCAAAACATATAATGACACAACCATATCAAAATATTGCAAATTGAATTATTTGATATAGGTGTAATTTATTTGAGTTAGATATGAACTTAGTCTATTATTGTGAAATCAAAATAATTGCCTCGGAGGTACGTACAAGTTGTCTCTTTATTTATCAGACAGCTATTGGTCTGACACAGATATTTGCTAAGATCAATGATAGTCACAAATCCTCCGCAGGATTCCCCTGGCCATTCCAATGCAGCTTTAAGGGTATCTTCTATGGACTGCAATGATAAAATACCAATCCATTACTGCCAAAGAAAAGGTGCTGTCTGAGAATGTCTCAACAGCTCGAACAGCCCTCCAATCCAGAGCAAGTGAGAACTCACCATTGCTCCCAGTGGATAACAAAAATGTTAAATCAGCACATGTAATTCAGAACTTGTACCCTAGAAGAGGTTAATCTCACATCACACAAAAACACAATCCACTTTCAAGAGCAGAGTCAGATTTATTTCACATAGCAGGAGCCACTCTGAACATGTAGTTTCACTTCTAAAATGTAAGCAAGTATAAAAGGACCTTTTCTGCTTTAAATAAATAATGAAGTACAACCCAAGTTTGCTGCCATTTCTTATATCTTCAAAGTATAAGTGCCAGAGATGGCAGCAGACGAAAACATAGAATTGAGGTAGATTTAGTCTGTTGTATTGAATTATATCTCACAGTCTGAATTCCCGTGCAATTTAAATCGACACTACTGCCAAACACTATCTGGTCTAAGGCAAGGGTTTCACCTAAAATAAGCTATTGGAAACTTGGTTCAGTGCTTTGTCCATAAAATATTGACTTCTGCAGTTGCTGAGATTCAAGATATACAAAATTAGAATACAAATAGGCAGACTCACAGCAGATTGAACAGAAGTTCTGATCGAGGAGAGTCGGCTGCCAAGTAACAATGAAAAATAGTAAGGATTGAAAAATCATACCAATCTCTAAAGCTACATTTCACCTCTGAGCCTTCGAATAAATACATCAGCCCTCTTTAAGTTACAGGCTCTCTCTGTAAACAAGGCATTAACGAAAGAAAATAGTTTACAAACCAAATAGCTTTTCTCATCATCAGCAGCGCACTCCTGAGTGTGTGCATAATGTATAGACATGAAAGAGCTTAAAATGCAAACAATCTCAAGACTCAGGCCCTCCATTTCATCCACTATGCCAATAATGTACTATTGCAAATTCTCCGCTATCACTCTCTTAATGTTTGATATCTCCCATGCCTTACATTACCATAAAGCTCTGTGAAAAACGCACCCCCAAATGCACACTTTGAGCACCGAGTTTCTGCTTTCTATATCTTTCATATCTCATCCACCTTGTTCTATGATCAACAGTGCTACTTGTGCCTATTTCCTGATCACTATTGTCATCCATCTCCATAATGTGCTTTTCACCTGGCTTCAGAGTTTTGGCTTCTTGTATATCCTCATGGCGAGCTTGAGGAGCCTCTCGTCAAACTCGATGATCCTGCACCAAAATCCAAATTTGGATTGAAGATGCAAAATATGAATGCCCGCTAAATGAAAAATCACACATTTTTCAAAATGCCTAAATGCATTTCTCCCCTATCAGTTCTAAGAGAGAGACAAACTTACATCACGGAAGGGGCTATCTTCTGTTTCAACTTTCAAGCATGTGTACTACATGCCCCATTTTTGGCCTTTTTTGGGCGTCTGGATCAACACAACAAAGAGCAACCAGTAAAGCCTCGTTTTAAAGCCCTTGATGATGGTTTCACTTCCATTTGTGAATCTATTACTTCATCAGACTGTTGGCTTCGCACCATAGACTTCAGCCAGTCCACCAAATTGACCTGACAATTTTCCAACATTTCAATAAATATTCAGAACAATTGTTACCTTTTTCAATGGATAACAAAACAAAATGATTTGTGCTAACCTCGTTTGGAGGTCTGCTATAATCAACTGGATTTCTAATGGTAATTGTGTCCATGATAAGTACCCCAAAACTGTAAACATCACTCCTCTCATTAAGCATCCCAGTGCTGGCATATGCAGGTGTCACATATCTCCAAGAAAGATGCCAAACAGGTAGAATTTAGCAGCAACAGGGCTTTGGTTTTCTTAGTTCTGTATAACAGAAGATTGCAAATCTCCATGCAAGAAAAAGTAAAACTGACAGAAAAAACTAACCCAAAAGTTCCCATCACACAGGTAGGGACATAGCTATTCTCAGGTCCCAAGAGTTTAGCGAGTCCAAAGTCTGACAACGAATGGATGTGAATGGTCATAACCATGGTCTCTTAAATTCAAATCTAGAGAAGATGCCTGATGAGAAAAAAAGTTCTCCAAGTGTTGCTGCTCAACTTATGGGCTTAAAAGCATTGCCTGGCTCAAATTCAACACCTCAAAAAAAAAGGCAGAACCGAGGCCATCTGCTTCAGAATCAAGGATTAGCTATGATATCCTTCGTTCTCAGAGCATTGAAGGAAAGAGTTTTTCTCGGTTTAATTCTTCCAGGGAAACTACAAGAAATCAGGATCATAAAGTTGTTGAAAATGCTACATATAGACATATCTTCTCATCTCAAAAGCAGAAAGACAGCAGTGCATTTGTTTTGTCAAAGATCCCAAAAACCCAATCAGCAATCAAGCTGTCTTCAGCAGAGTGGACTGAATGGATTCGATTAAATGCCAAGGATGAGAATTTTCAACAAAGCAAACTTAGTGTTGCAACAACGAGAAACACTAGATAAGATTGCAAAACCTTTTGAAGCTCCTATAGTTGTAATGAAGCCTGCAAAGCTGCTGAGAACCTTAAACTCTGGCATGTTTAGGGATGGTTTTTCTAGTCTGGCATATTAAGGGATGGTTTTGGTATTCTGCTGGTTTTATTGACTATTTTGGTCTCATAGATGCTGATAAATTTATCTATCTTTACCTCACATGAACATTAGGAGACAATGGAAGTTGATTAATCAATTCTTTTACCATGGATTCTATACAGTGCACCAAATAAAATTGATTGTATTTTACAGCAAAGATGCCAAGAAAGTACGAATAGGGAAACACAGCTAACAAATTTCTGTAAAGTATGAAAAATGAAAGAGAGGGCATTGGCTCCAAAATCTTCCTGGTTCCATATGATGGGTAGGCAGTCCTGGGACTTGGTCAATTTTATGGAATACTATATTGCAACTGGAACATTACGATGACCATTGGCATTACACATTGTCACTGGTCACAAAAAGTTTCCAGGTTTTGAGTATTGTGGTCTTGGTGGATTTCAGCCTGTCCTGGAAGTGAGGCAGTTCCCCCAGGGAGCTAACAGACATACAATTTTTCTTTCTATCTCTAGAATATTTTGGGTCATGAATACCTTGGGGCTTAGTCAATTAAATGGTTGTTAAACTTGGACGATTGTGTCAAAATCATTTTGCATTTGCAGGATAACCACAAGTAACACTGTGCTAGCCAGCATATCGTTGCAATGAGCCTCTTCATTATCCCACAATGATGCGGGATATCTCTTCTTTGTTTTCGTTTTCTGGCAGCACCCCTTCTAAAGCATTTGTGTTCACAATTTAATGAACATGATGAATGCTCTGCCAGGTGTCGTATCAAAGATAGATAGCATGCCAATTTATATACTCTGTCTTCTAGCTTCTGTAACTTTTACCTGATGTTTACATCGATTCGAGCGATTTGGCATCTTTATAATCCGTATCAAGCCCTGAGCTAAAAAAATATGAATAGAAGTGGACAAGCCTTCTTGTAATGTTAGAACATTATAAAATCCGAGTCTTCTTGTAATGTTAGAACATTATAAAATCCGAAACCTGAATTGAAATTTTGAACATAAAGATCATGCAATATTCAAGGTCTACAGTAAAATTACTAACCATTCTCCACCCACTGATAAAAGGCATTAAAAATTTGCAGATTGCGTTTATTGGGAACATTAATATTGGGAACCATCTTTTACAGTCCGCAAAAGTGCATTGTATTAAGAGTTCTTAGAAAAGGAATAGTAAGCTTTCTTCTTCTTTTCCTTTCTCCTCATCTTCTTCATCCAATAACAAATAAGTTCAACTCTGAGGTATTAAAACTTGTTGATAATCGTAATAGCGAAATATTATCATTAAAGAGGCAGATAAGACGATAAGGAGCCATTCTTTCTGAGTAAGAATCATCCTCCAATGTGGAACCAACCTATCCCATTGCAAAAATCCTGTCTTGGTGGGGGTGTATCCAAGGAGAGCATATTAGAGAAGAATTGTGCCAGGAGATTGGTAGCATTCCTAGCTGCTCAATCTCATGTGAAATTTTTAGGAATAAGTTTTCCCTTACATGTAGCATAAAGGATGGACGTCAAATATGGTTATAGAGTTAGCATACCTATACCGTATTCAAGCTCGAGGTGCATGTCATAAGATTAAGCTTATATCTGACACTGCTATAGCAAGAGATTAGTCCATAGAGATATGTTATATGACCAACCAAACCTCCCATGAAGTCCCTTCCGAAATAGTAAGTGAAAAATGCAATTATATAACAAACCCATTTTCAGCAACATAACACACAGTAAGCCAGCCTTGCCAAGCCTAACTTTAACCCCTAATCAGGGTCCAGGCCCATTCCCAGGCAATACCCATATTAAAATCTACTAAAATCTTGATTCGTTGCATCAAATTTATCACATTATGAGCAATGTAGACAATTTTATGCCATAGCATATCTTCTATCTGCAATTTTAGGACACAAAAAAGTAAACTTGAAGACAAAAAGAACAAAAGAACAAAAACATGCCTGTAAGATCTCCTGTTATGAGCACTAGAGCAGGGTTGATCATGGCCAAAGCTGGAGGCAAAAGCTGTCGGAATGAATGAGCTCCGTCTGGATGGTGTACGCTCAAGTGGAGATCAGAAAGCTCAACCACCAAAACTTGGGCTTAGTGAAAACTATCTAAGCAGAGAAATACCTCATTCCCTAGTCATACTCTCTTCTCGGAATACCTTTTTATCTTTCAATTAATCAGCTCAGTGGTAACATCCCCTGCTCCTTGGCCAATATATATTCAATTCAGTGGTTAGACAAATCCTCCATTCAGTTAAGTGAGACTCTTTCCTCGTCATTTGGTAGTCTCTCTTCCCTTGTTTCTCTTTTTCCTATGACAATAAATTCAATGAGAGCATTCTTTCCTCAACCCTATCATTTTTTATACAATACTTCACACTCTCGCTTTTAACCACCATGTGAAAATTTCAAAAATTTTATTTCGCAACTTAACAAACTTAGAAACCCTTTAAGATTTCAATGAAGATGTTTTTTAGATTTAGCACTTCGAGATGCGATAAACTGCCCAAACTTGGAGAAATGTTGTTGCTAAACAAATTGTCATTCAACATGAATATTATCAAATTAGGGACCGCATTGATGACATGGGTCCGGTCAATGCATTCCCTGACACATCCAAGCTTTCGAGTTGCATCCAACTTGAAATATTTTCTAAAAATTAGTTGATACATTTAACTGTACCAAAAAATAACTTTTTTCATAACCAAGAGGAAAGTTCTCCAACAACAATCCATCATGATACATTGTTGATGGACTACTCTGGAGAAATTCCCTCTTGGCTATGGAAAAATAATCATTTCTCAATAGAGCTAAATGTATCAACAAATCAAATACCTCAAGTTGGATGCAATTGGAAAGCTTGGATTTGTTGGTGAATGCATTGATCAAACACATGCCATCAATGTGGTGTCCTAGTTCAATAATATTGATATTGAATGACAATTTGTTTTGAAATGCTAAATTTAAATAACATCTTATCAAGTGGGTTGTACTAGTGAAGATGATGGTGTAAAAGGTACTGTCTAGACATCCACCAAGGTACAAATGCCACAAGATACCAAGGATGAGGCAGGGTTTCAATCCAAAAAAATAAAAATAAAAATAAAAATACATCTTAGCTTTTGCTGAAATTATGGAGGGTTTTGAGTTTGTTAAGTTGAGAAATCAAATTTCAAACTACTTTAAAAAAAAAAAAGAGCAGAGGAGAGACTACCAAATGATGAAGGAAGAGTCCCACTTAACTGGTTATGGAAGACAGAGCATTGGAACTCGTGATTTCTTGTTTCCGGCCTCCCACAGCCGCCTGACAAGCACAGCCGCAAACCAGGGTCTCACAGATGAAGATAAAACCTCTCCACCATGATCTTAGACTCCAGATACGATTCTGGCGGAGGAACGCTGCATCAAAGATCGCTCAGAAGCGGGTAGATCCAGGTTTTGTAACGAGCGTTCCAACAACGAGAGTTGGAATCGAAAACTGAACAAGTTCCTGGGCTTTTTTCTTAATGACAAAACGCCTGCCTTCGGCAATGTTCTTTGCAACTCCATAGACGTCCTGCAGGCGATGACCCAGCTCTCTCAGTGCAACCAAAAAAGCCGCTCTTGATCACAGCGCCACTCCTACCTCGAGATCGTTGATCTTCTTGATAAGATATTTGAGATTTATTAAAGATCTTCTGGCATACCCATTCACCATCTACTGCGAAATAATTAAAAAATTAATTAAAAACAAAGAAGAACTTAATTATTGAAAAGATTTAAATATTTTTATGCACACAAAATAATACTATTGTATTGTCGTGCCCCTGCAGGACTTAATCAAGCCTATTGTAGTGTATCCTTGAGAGAGATAAGTAGGAAGAATTTGTTTTTATAGGCTAATATGAATAGGTTTTATGTAATGTGAAGAATTTTATTTTTATATATATATGAAAGATTTGAGAATGAGATTTCGTTTTTTTTAAATAGAGATGTATTTTATAAAATATTGAAATGTATATATTAAGGGATGTAATTCTTTTGACAAAATGTGGGGTAATATGTATGTCTTCAAATGATATTAACCAATAATAAAATATGGATTAATAGAAATATTTTTAAGTAACATTTATAGATTTAATTTAATTGTTTATTTTTAGTTTTTTTTTGTTATTATATTGAAAAAACAATTTTTTGTACATGTAAACATTTTCAATCATAACATATACATATTTTTTATTAAAAAAATGAATGGTTTTATTGAGGTCCTACTTTAAAAAAAAATAGATGATAGAATAATGCTTTCTAGATGGCAATATAGAGATACAACAAAATACCAAATAAGCAATTGCAACAACAAAACATAAAAAAACAATTAACTTGTTGAATAATAATCACAAAAAAGGGAGATAAGCATTGACCTTAATTCGATATGAGCACTTTATGGTAGGCAGAAGGCAGTTTCCCCTACCCATTTCTATTCTCAACCTCTATCCACCCCTTAATAAACTCCTCCAAAGGATGAGATTGTGTGTGGATCATGAAATCAAGAGAGAGTATAACTCAAGCATTTAGCCATTGACTCAAATAAAATATCAACAAAACACACATTGGGGGAAGGGGGAGCACTCTGAGGCCCCTCACCCAAGTGAACACTAATCTATAACATCTTGGGTCCTACAAGGACCCATTTTACAAGGAAAACAACACAACTTTAGGCTCTCTTTGAAACAAACTCAAGAGGTTTCATCTCGTCCTTCAAACTGACAAAAACAAAATTGGCCCCCCTATCCTTGGAACCTAACACCCCATTAAGTAGTGGTACTCCTTCCCATAAATTCAGCCTTGATCTTCCATTTTTATTCCTCTTACACATATGTTTCTCTGCTAACCTATTAGGGCATGCAATAGCAAAATGGCCATGGGAGAAGAAAGCACACCAACTAAAATATATATGCTCATAATCAAGCTTCTACTTCCAAATACGATCCTCAACTTTAATCCAAACCTCATCTACAAAATCATCTATAAAATCCACTTCACCACATAGCTAGACGAAAGTGGTAATATGCCTTTGGAATGTATTGTGAAAGCAAAAGGGGAACTTCCCTAGGGCATTCCTAATGGAAAGCAAACTGTGAGATTTTCAAAAATGTAGGGGCATATTTGAAATTGTAACCCACTCCAATGTAGAAGAAATAGAACCTTGAGAAGGGTCAAAGGAGAGAAACCATTTTTTAACTTAATTTTGCAATTTCCCAAAACTAGGGATCTGTCTAGAGAAGAAGATCTTGATCATCTAGAAAGGAACATTCTATAATGAATAACCCCTTTGCATAGGGGTAAATGTAAAATTATTAAGATAGTAGGGTATCCAAGACAAGTATCTACTCATCCAACTTAGACAACCTAGGCCATAAGCCATCAACCCTATAGTTTACTCATGCTCTCTATAAAGATCATCCAACGTAACAACCTCTAAACCCATTATAGGATCAAACATTTTTTCATCACATCCACTATTAAATGAGCCCTAGGCAGTCATTCGTAACACTATACAAAATAAGTTCCTTAAGAGAAGATCGTTGAGTGCACCTCCAAGGGGACTAAAAACATGAGGATGAAAATGTCACTAAAGCAAAGAAGAGCAAAGAATATACAGAGGAACAACCCCTAGATAAGGTATGATGGTGGATGGTTTACCAAAACCAATGCCTATAGAATTGTTGTTCCCAAAATCCATCACTTGTTTTTGGGACAACATATCAACTATTTTGGTCCTACAGGCCAAAATTCTCTCTTCCCTTCTCAAAAAATGTTTTGAGCGCTCAAGTTCATCAATTATTCAAGCATTTTCAGTTAAAGAACTCACAGGTTCAACGGGTTCAACAACTTCAACAGGTGAGCTCTCACAAAGGAACAAGTTCCAAACACCTAGGCATTTTCAAGGCTGGTTCAATGCTGAGGTTCAACCGAAAGGTCCATCGGTAGGCTTCAAACAAAAGATTGAACCATTGAACCATTGAACCCCGCCTCCAAAGGTTCAAAGGTTCAACGGGTTCAAAGGTTCGAAGACTTCGGCAAGTTCAAAGTTTAACCGATTTGAAAAGTTCAAATGGCTTTAAAGGACTTAAACGAAAGAAGACTTCGAAGAAGAAAGATTGAACCTTGAACCAAAAGAGTTCAAATTCAAAAGGTTCAACGAGTTCAATAAAGTTCGAGAGACTTAGAAGAACAAAGGATTTGAAGAGCAAAGAATGAACCATTAAACCGTTGAACCTTAAACTAGAAGGTTCAAAATGGTTCAAGAGACCAACAACCAGTGACGTCCCCGCGGACGTCAAATTCAGGGTAATAAAATATCTGTTGTTTTTTAAATATGGTGCGGACCTGAAAACAAACTCAGCGATCGGCCAAAAAAGAAGCCGAAGGAGCCAACAGAAAGCGAGAAGATAGCTCGAGAGCTCAGATCGCCAAGAAAATGACAAAATACGTGGCAAGGAAAGAGGGAAAGACCAAAAATATCTGCAAAGGAGTTATTTCTAGTTGGTGAAATAGTCCACCAGGTGGTCATCAAAGAGCGTGAGCACTCAAGGATGCGGCCTATTTTTCTCCATTGAGTAAAGGCAAAGTGGACAGCTGCACAAATATCAGGAAAAGGACCAGGCGGCCGATACTTGAAAAGGGGACATTTGAGATGAATTGACATACCACAGTTAAGGCCGATGCCATGTTCCAGCATGGCCCCTTGACGAAATTGAAAATGCATTCAAGGCATTGAATGCAGCATGGGCCATTCTATGAAACAAAGTGCCCAAGTCTTTCTGGGAGCGCTATTTATTGTAATCTCTTATTTTATGCAAAGGAGATCATTTTGTTATCAAAAGTAAAACTCTGCCCAAATTGAAAGGCATTACTGAGACTTTGAGCTCAGATTGTTAATCATATTTCATTATCTAAATGAAAAAGCAAGTGACCTTTCAAACTTTGTGCTAGAATAGCTTGTGTTGTTGAGGAAATTATTCTTATGTCTATTTCTTGATTGTGTTCTTGTCCATTTAATTAAATAAGCAGGACTAGTGGAAGTAACCAGGAAGGTATCCTGAAGCTGACTGTGGAGAGACTTTGTGCTGCCACAATTGTCTTTAGTGTGTTTATTTTCTGTTTCTATTTAAAGGATCTTGGGATGACTTTGTGCCCCCATTATCCTTTGTATTTCACTCTTTGGCAGTTGAGGGGGAGACTTTGTGCTACACCTCATCCTGTTGTGTTACTACACCTTGTTTCAGTGAGGGAAGTAACAAAAGACTTTGTGCTTTTGTGAGTTTCTTGTGGTTACTTTTACTACTAGGAAGTCTTCCTCTGATTTTTTGAACATCATTTCTAAAAGAAGAGAAATGCCTTCAGCAATTACCTAGGATTTCTCCTTTGTCTATGAACATCATCTCTGAAAAAAGAGAGATGGATGGTGTTATCCTACCTGTGAGTGTTATTTTCTGCTTATATATATAATATATAGCACCTCATATTTATAGAGAACCTCCCCTTGATGGGATGAGAGATTTGTCCCCCTTTGATGTGGTAAACCTACACATTTGGCCGACCAATCTCCCTATGTTGTGGTTAAAACAGCCTATTTTTTCCATCAGTTAGCTGGTGACAAAATATTCACCCAACAGTTTTTGGTGACTCTACTGGGGAAGAACGAGCAGTTTCAGTTCTTTTTCTTATCCATTTTCTCCGTTGGGGACATAGCAATTTTGTGCAATTTGAAGCATCAAGCTTCAGATTGAAGCATCACCTGTGTCTTATCCATTATCATTATAGCCTTATCCATTTCCATTATATACTCTGGGCTACAAAAATAGAGACGCTAGAGATCGAGCATTTCATTTCAAAAGTCAATTCTCTGCCAACTTGACGCCAACAGTTTTTGGTGACTCTGCTGGAGTAGAACGCGTAGTTTGAAGCAACGCCAGTTCTTTTCCATTTTTACTATTACAATCTGGCAACTCCATGGTATACGAGAAACTAGAGATCTAAAGGTGTTGTTGACCTTATTTTTGAGTTGGTGCAACAGAGTAATTTTGATCTGTTTCCTCCACAACCTCACCTTCAATGAACTAGGAGTCTTCCTCCTACCAACACCAGGTCACCAATACAAGGCAGAGCTTCTTTTTCCTCTACTAGCAAAGCTTTGCCTATACATACTCCACCCAGATTTTTTATTCCCCCTTTCCATAGTTATATAATGGTGGCTCAAGGCCCTTGGGGTAACTCTTTTGGCCCACTCAATTTACCTCCACCTCTACATGAACTACCACGCAGTTTTAGGAAGAATTTCCCCAAATTCTATGGTGATGGGAGAGTTCATCATGATGAACATATTGCAGCCTTCAGCATAGCATGTGGCGTAATAGGTGTGGAGTATGATGACATGGCAATCAGGCTATTTGTGGAAACATTGCAAGGCGTTGCTGCAAAATGATTCTACCATCTATAGGCTCAGTTAGTGACAGACTGGAACACCCTCAAAGCCAAATTTAAAGCCAGATTCAAGCCTACAGAAGATGTGCATGCCCTACTGGCCCAGCTCACACAAATGAAGAAAGAGCTTCATGAACCTATGAGGGACTTCATAGCCAAGTTTGATAAGTTGAGGAACAGGATTCCTACAATTTCTCAGTTGACAACTGAGAATTTCAAATGTTTCTTCATCAACTCTCAACTTTCTAAAGTGAGTTTCTTGTTGAGACAGGTTGGCCACATAGCCCTTGTTGCAGCTTAGGATTTGGCCACTGAGGTGGAAGATGATCTCATCTTGGTGGGGAAGATAAAGAGAGATCCTAACAGAGGTAAATCTTCTTCATTCTCTGAATATCCATCTACAGGCACCACTGATCAAATGGTGCAAAAGCTGGCAAATGAACTGCTAGCCTTGAAAAGACAAATGGCCCAAGGTATGTCTGCTCCTCCTTATCAAGATATGCCAAGGAGAACATTTCCCAATCAATCATACTAAGGCAACGCTGCCAGGAATCAAGGGCAGCCAAATTGTCTTCCTCCCCCACAAGGGAAACTTGCCATTGAGGCAGCTCCAGCCAACTCAGCTGTTGGATATCTTGAAACTGAACCAAATTTCTCTTTCTAATCTAAGTTGAACTCAGAAGATGACACTAATCTCTTTGCAACAAACCAAGAAGAATCAGTAGGTGTTGGTTTCCTGAATTACCAGGATGAACCCAAAAGTAAAGGTGAAGTAGTTGATGGATCATACGTTGTATTCACCCAGTCCCAGAACCAGTCAGCCCAGCAAGTTGATAAGAAAAAAATAGAGGAGCGACCTCAACCAACAATTTCAATTGCTAAGTGGGGAACCACTCTGCCTTTTCAATCAAAGGACTCGGTGATCGCTAAAAAGGTAAGTACCTCAAGTACGCCTTCACCTTCAAATTCAATTTTGCATATCAGTACCTCCCCTAAAAACTAGAAGGATGAACTGCCTTATCCTGTTCCTAATTCATTTCAGACATTTGATATAATTGACCATGTCAAGAAAACCAAAATTCAAATGTCTAAATTTGAATTATTGCAATCCAACCCTAAGCAGTTGGATAGATTAGTGGAGTGTGTGAAAAATAAATTTATCCCTACAGGACAAGATGTTAAGAAGGTAACTCATGATCCCCCAAGGAACATGTCCACCTGGAATAACCTTGTCATTACTCCTCCAGCTGCCCCTGGGAAACTAGAGCCTTTCTATGTTTCCCTGTTGATAAATGGTCACAAGCTGAGCAACTGCGTCATAGACTTAGGTGCATCTGACAATGTCATGCCCGCCAAGGTGGCATATTCTCTTGGCCTTACATTGACTAAAACTTTTGGGAGATGTTTCTCCATGGAAAACAAACAAGTGCCACTTCTGGGACAAATCAAAGATGCCCAATTTGCATTTGTGGCATTTCCAGAAAAGAGGATTAATATGACAGTCATGATGGCCGATGTCCCAACCTCCTACGACATCCTTCTTGGTCAAAATTTCTACAAGAATGTTGGTAGAGAATTGAGCATGGATCTGTCTGAGGCAAGGATCCTTGTGAAATGCGTCATGCAGAGGCTGCTCCCTGAGAAGGAGTTAAGGTACATTGTCACCCAAAAGTCAGCCCTTGTAGCTCAAATTCTATTTGAGTCTTTAGACAGGGGTAATTATTTTTTATCTACTAAAGATGTTCCTATTATAGCAAATGAAATTCTTGTAGGTGGCGATCCAAAAATTGATTCAAACAAGACATCAAAAGAATTGGTAGGGTGCAGTACAGATGAAAAAGAATTTTCCCTCTCTAATGAAGAAAAATATGATAGAAGATCAGTTTCTGATGATGTTTGGATCTTGGAATTTGATGGCAGCTATTCTTCTACCGATACTAGAGCTGGGATTGTTCTAATATCTCCTCAAGGAGATATTTTTCTTTCTTCATACAAGTTGTAGTTCAGTAACACCAACAACATTGTCAAGTATGAATCTCTATTAGTTGGGTTGAAGGTAGCTCAAAATAGAAGTGTTAAACTCCTTCATGCTAAAGGAGATGTTGAACTGATGGATTTTCAGGTTAGGAACCTATGTCAAACCAAGAACAAAAGATTACGCTATTACCATAATCTGGTATGGGATTGTATTGAAAGTTTTGATGCTTTCAGTATTTTTGCAGTGCCCAGAGAGCTTCACAATCGTGCAGATTCATTGGCTCTCTGCAACCCTCATGGTTCCTCACAAAGAATTTGAAGAGCACAGTTACACTATCAAACTGGTCTTTTGACCAAGTGTTCCTGATAATGCCAACCATTGGCAGGAGTTTGATGCTGACAATCAAATCATGTGCTTCACTAGACCAGAAGAGCAACAAGCTATGGTAGTGGACCATACTACTGCGCGCCAAAGTTAGGAAAAGAAACTCTTCGCCAAAAGAGCAAGGATTTATGGTTTTCAAATTGGAGACCACATCTTACCATGGGGCAAGAAGAGAGAACCAAAAGGAGTGCACAAAAAATGTGATTCTTGGTGGAGAGTTTCATTCACCCATCACTGATTCTAGGGAGAAAATGGTTTTTTACTAGTTTATCAAGACGAAACGTTGTTTTCATTGCCTCACAGTGGGCAACATCTAAAGCACTTCAATCCTTGAAGTGTCAGATAAGATTGGTTGTACATATGTATAATTTTTGTATAGTCTTTAGCTTGTTTTGTGTTGTTCATTTTTGTTTCTTTTTGGCGCCTTTCTTTTTTGGGTAGCATGACTCCGTACCCAATGGCATACTTAAAGGCACTAGATATTCTGGATTCTACTCCCTTCGATTGTTTTTACAATCGATGGAAGTTTCCCAACTAGAGCCAGTTGTTGTTCCCAAAATCTGTCACTTGTTTTTGGGACAACATATCAACTATTTTGGTCTTGCAGGCCAAAATTCTCTCTTCCCTTCTCAAAAAATGTTCTAAGTGCTCAAGTTCTTCAATTATTCAAGCATTTTTATCTAAGAAACTCGCAGGTTCAACGGGTTCAACAACTTCAACAGGTGAGCTCTCACAAAGGAACAAGTTCCAAACACCTAGGCATTTTCAAGGCTGGTTCAACGCCGAGGTTCAAATGAAAGGTCCATCGGCAGGCTTTAAACAAAAGATTGAACCATTGAACCCTGCCTCCAAAGGTTCAAAGGTTCAACGGGTTTAAAGGTTTGAAGACTTCAGCAAGTTCAATGTTCAACCGCTTTGAAAAGTTTAAACGGCTTTAAAGGACTTAAACGAAAGAAGACTTCGAAGAAGAAAGATTGAACCGTTGAACCTTGAACCAAAAGAGTTCAAATTTCAAAGGTTTAATGAGTTCAATAAATTTTGAGAGATTTAGAAGAACAAAGGATTCGAAGAGCAAAGAATGAATCATTGAACCATTGAACCTTGAACTAAAAATTTCAAAGGTTCAAGGTTCAAAATGGTTCAAGCGACCAGCAACCAGTGACGTCTTTGCAGACATCAAATTCAGGGTAATAAAATATATGTTATTTTTCAAATATGGCACGGACCTGAAAATAAACTCAGCAACCGACCAAAGAAGAAGCCAAAGGAGCTAGCAAAAAGTGAGAAGATAGCCCGAGAGCTCATATCACCAAGAAAAGGACAAAATACGTGGCAAGGAAAGAGGAAAAGACTAGAAATATCTGTGCATGAGTTATTTCTAGTTGGTGAAATAGTGCACTAGGTGGACATCAGAGAGCGCGAGCACTCAAGGATGCAGCCTACTTTTCTCTATCGATTAAAGGCGAAGTGGACAGCTGTGCAAATATCAAGAAAAGGACCAGGCGGCCCATACTTCAAAAGGGGACATTTGAGATAAATTGACATGCCACAGTTAACGTTGATGCCTTGTTCCAGCATGGCCCCTTGATGGAACTAAAAATGCATTCAAGGCATTGAATGCAGCATGGGCCATTCCATGAAACAAAGTGCTCAAGTCTTTCTGGGAGCGCTATATATTATAATCTCTTATTTTATGCAAAGGAGATCTTTTTGTTATCAAAAGCAAAACTCTGCCTAAATTGAAAGGCATTACTAAGACTTTGAGCTCAGATTGTTAATCATATTTCATTATCTAAATGAGAAATCAAGTGACCTTTCAGACTTTGTGCTGGAATAGCTTGTGTTGTTGAGGAAATTGTTCTTATGTCTATTTCCTGAATGCATTCTTGTCCATTTAATTAAATAAACATGACTAGTGGAAGTAATCAGGAAGGTGTCCTGAAGCTGACTGTGGAGAGACTTTGTGCTGCCACAATTGTCTTTAGTGTGTTTATTTTCTATTTCTATTTAAAGGATCTTGCGATGACTTTGTGCCCCCATTATCCTTCGTATTTCACTCTTTGACAGTTGAGGGGGAGACTTTGTGCTACACCTCATCTTGCTGTGTTACTACTCCCTGTTTCAGTGTGGGAAGCAATGAAAGACTTTATGATTTCGTGGGTTTCTTGTGGTTACTTTTACTACCAGTAAGTCTTCTTGTGGTTTTTTTAACATCATTTCTGAAAGAAGAGAAATGCCTTCAGCAATTACCCAGGATTTCTCCTTTGTCTGTGAACATCATCTCTGAAAAAAGAGAGATGGATGGTGTTATCCTACCCCTGAGTGTTATTTTCTGCTTATATATATATAGTATATAACACCTCATATTTATAGGGAACCTCCCCTTGATGAGAGGAGAGATTTGTCCCCCTTTGATGTGGTAAACTTGCACATTTGGCTGATCAATCTCCCTATGTTGTGGTTGAAACAACTTATTTTGCCCATCAGTTAGTTGGTGACAAAATATTCACCCAACAAAAATGTAATGATAAAATAAGAGTAGGCATAGAAAATGTTTGGATAAGACCACCTACACCGCTTCCAAAAGCCAAGTCATGGGAGTTTCATTGGTGATGGTGCAACATAGCTATAACCAATAATAAGAGCCAAACATCCCAACAACACATGAGCAACACAACCAAACTCTAAAATGTGGAAGGGGACCAACATTACCAATTTCATAACATATAAATGTTGCAAGAACTAAAACTGGTCATTTACTTTATACAATACAATTTTGTCATCCAAATATTACAACTTCAACTAGTTAATTGATATAACACTACAAATTAAATGGATGTATTATATGCATTTTATTCAAATGTATATGGTATTGTTAGAAATAAAATAGAAATTAATGCGAAACAATTTCACAGAATCCCAATAACAAGAGCTATGAATAGAGATACGTAAAGAACATAAATTAAAATGTACAATAAGAAGACAAGATTTAACATGGTTCACCCAATGTGGGCTACATCTACCAAGAAACACTTGCTCAGATTTTATTACAAGCCAACAAGAGTATAATCCACTCTCAGATCAGTCTTCTCACAATTACAATGCACAAATATTGTTTGGAGCTGCGCTCAACAAAGTCTCATGAATTCACACACTCTGTTCACCTTCTCAAACTCAGTTCTTTCGATGTATTACCTACTATATGTCCATTTATACATAATACATCAATAGATAACCGACATAGTAGTTTTACAAAATAATGGGTACCAAAACCATGGGCCAAGTCAATCCATAATGGTTCCCCATTAATCATGGGTGAACACACCACACATATACAAGTATAGATAAACCACGTATCTATACTCCTAGAAAAAGAGGGTTTAGAAATTTTTTTCGAGGAGAATACATTATTAAGAGTGTACATTACATTTTAATGTACAATATTTGAAATACATTGTAATATGGAAATAAGCTCTACAACATAAAAATCTCCCCACTTGGAGACTGATTTTCTTTTAGCAGGCTTCTCAACCCTTCACTGTCATCTGTGAAGGCCAACCAAAGCTGAACATATCTTCAATTTCTCCCTTGTGATCACCTTGGTCATCATGTATATAGGATTCTAACTAGTATGAATCTTCTCTAGCTTCAGCTTCTCTTCCTCCAAAGTTGTCTTGATGAAATGGTACCTCAATTGTATATGCTTTTTCCTAGAGTGGAAAGCAGATTTATTTGCTAAGTGTATAGCCCTCTGACCGTCACTATACAACTTCCCTTCCTCCTGCTTATGCCCCAACTCCTTAATCAACTATTGTAACCAAATCAACTCTTTGTTTGCCTCTATGGCAACAACATACTCAGCCTCTATGGCTGACAAAGCCACGAGTTTCTATAGTCATGAAATCCAATTCACCATTGTGTCACCTATAGTAAATACATATCCTATCATGTTCCTCTTACTGTCTAAATCTCCAACCATGTCCAAATATACATAACCATGCAAAGTGGTGTCTAATCCACCATAGCTTAAAATTGTCCCCATGGTCCCTCTCAAGTACTGAAGATCCACTTCGCTGCCTGCTAATGCTCTATACTTGGATCACTCATGTACTTAACTACTACTCCCACTACATGGGCAATATCTGGTCTAGTGCACACCATAGAATATATCAAGCTACCATCTGTTGATGAGTAAAGTACATTGGACATCTGAATTCTCTCATTCTCTATCTTGGGACACTCTTCCTTTGATAACTTGAAATAGCCTACCAAAAGAGTCCCACCCAGTTTAACATCTTGCATACTAAACCTCTCCAAGACTTTTTTAATGTACTCTTTCTGAGATAAATTCCGCTTTTGTTCCTTCCTATCCTAAGTTATTCTCATACTAAGAATTTGTTTTGTTGCCACCAAATCCTTCATAACAAAATAATTACTAAGTTGTTCATTGAGGACCATTATTTCTTGCATGTTCTTACTTGAAACCAACATGTCATCCACATACAAACATATAATAATGTAACTATCATCATTAAACTTCTTGATATATACATAATGGTCTGAATGACACTTGCAGTATTCATATTCCATCATAAAACTGTCTATTTTCTTGTACCACTATCGTGTAGCTTGTTTTAGGCCATACAAGCTCTTCTTTAGTTTACACACCATGTCTTATTCCTTGTGACCTCATATCCCTATGGCTACTCCATATATAAGTCCTCCAAATCACCATGAAGGAATGCAGTCTTCACATCAACTGCTCTAAGTGCAAGTCTTCTATTGCTACTATCTTCAGAATAGTCCTAATAGAAGTCATCTTCATCACTGGAGAAAAAATCTCATCGAAATTAATTCCCTTCTTTTGTGCAAACCCCTTTACCACCAACTAGGCCTTGTACCTTTTATTTCTTCCATCATCCTCTTTAATTATGTATACCCACTTTTTTTGCAATGCTCTCTTACCTTCAGATGGGTTTACCAAATCCCAAGTCTGACTTTCAATGAAAATTTGAAGTTCCTCATCCATTGTTTGTTCCCACTTCTTCCTTACATCTAGCTGCATTGATTTTTCAAATCACTTTGGCTCTCTATTTTTAGTGAGTAATAAATAATTAAGAGATGGAGAAAAATGTTAAGGTTTCCTTTTTACCCTAGAAGACCTTCTCACCTCAGGAGTTTGGGATTCCTGTGGAGTAGGTGCCTGAACTAGTTACTTGAACACTTTACCATTTGTAATGTCCTTTGATACTGTGTACTCTTTTCTAGAATCCTCTCTTTGATCCTGCAACTAATGTTTATACATGAGTTTTTAATTAAAGACTACATCCCTCAACCAAAAGATTTTTTTGTCATTAAGACTCCAAATCCGAAAACCAAAGTCAGCCTCACCATAACTAATAAAGGTGTATTTTTCATATTTAGTCTCTAACTTGGTCCTATCATCTTTATCAATATGAACAAAAGCTTCACATCCAAATACTATAAGAAAATAATAATCAACCTTCTTACCAGACCAATCTTCCTTAGGTATGCCTCCATCTAAGGAAGATGAAGGTCCTCTATTGATCAGATATACCGTTGTGTTTACTGCTTCTATCCAAAACTAAAAGGGCAGTCTTACATGCAACCTCATGTTCCTGGCATGCTCCATGATAGTCCTATTCATCATTTTTGACACTCCATTATGTGGTGGATTTTCTGGAACTATCCTCTATCTATGAATTCCATTCCTAGAACAATAATCAAAAAATTCATTGTTGTGATATTCCCCACCATTATTTGACCTGGGACAGTTTAAATCGAGACATGTTTCATTCTCAACCAAGGATTTTCATCTTTAAAATATATCAAACACATCAGATTTTCTCCTAATGCCATACACCCAAACTGTCCTAATTGCATCATCAATAAAAGTGATATAATAAGATGAACCACCAATAGAAGATACCTGAGTCGACCCCCATACATCTGAATGAACCAGCTCTAACTTATTCTCCTTCCTCGTAGGTCCAACCTTGAGAAACTTTACCTTTTTTATTTTTCATATATACAGTCTTCACAAAAATTTAAATCAAACCCTTTCAATCTGGGCAACCTATCCTTCAAAATTTGCATGCCCTTTTAGCTCATGTGATCGAGCCTATTGTACCACAAAGTTGTATCTTCATATGTAGCAATTGAATTAAAACAATCAACACTACTTGATAAATACAAGGTACCAACCTTCTTACCTCTTGCTACCACAAGAGCACCCTTGGTCACTTTCCAAGAATCTGCTATAAAAATCACCATACAACTTGCACTGCCCAACTACCCCACGGATACCAAATTTTATCTCAACTTGGGCACATGCCTGACATACTTCAGTAGCCAAGTGTTCCCATTCTGGATCTTGACCTAAACACATCATTTTCCTACTATATTGCAAGGCTCATCATCACCAAGATAAACATGTCCAAAATCTCCTTGAACATAATCAATAAAATAATGTATACGTGGTGTAGAATAAAAATAAGCCCCTGAATCTAAAACCCAAGACTCAACAATATTATCGATGGAGAGAATTAATGCATCCTGACAAACATTAACTGCTACCATATTCACCTCCTTGATGTCTTCCTGATTTTTATTCTTGTTTTCAAGAGCCCAACAATCATTCTTCACATGCCCAATCTTTTCACAGTGCTAGCATGCCATCATGCCCTTTGATTTTGACCTTCCTTGACCATTTGACTTTTCATGCTTTCCTTTTTCTCGACACTTTTGTCTCCCTCTACTCTCCACTTCCAAAACATCACCTAAAGTAGAAGTCTCCCCAGAGCTTTTTCATCACATTTCCTCGTTAAGAATTACTCCTATGACATCCTCAAACTTCAACTTGGCATTATTAGAGACCAAGTTGCTCACATCTATTACTAGGCTATTCCAACTCTCTGGTAAGGAACATAAAATAAGTAGAGCCCTGACTTCATCATCAAAATCAATTTTTACAGAGCTTAACATACTCACAACCATGTTAAATTCATTTAAATGATCAACAACTGAACTTTTTTCATACATCTTCATATTAAATAACTTTTTCATTAAAAATATTTTATTAGAAGCAGAGGGTTTCTCATATAACTTCCCTAACATATTCATGTGACCTTTCGTGGTCTTCTCATATGGTATATTAAACGTGATCGAAGATGCAAGGTATAATCAGATGGCCCCAAATGCTTTCCTATCAAGCATCTCCCAAGCCTCATCTGTCGTACTCATTGGTTGCTTTACTTTTCCTCCCAGCAGAGCATAGAGGTAATCCTCCATCTACATCTTTCATAGACCAAAGTTCTGCCCATTGAAATTTTCAACCTTTGATCTACTATCATCAACCATAACTTCCTCTTAAACTAATAACTCTTCATGCGATTCAATCTAAAGCTTTGATACCAGTTGCTAGGAATAAGATAGAAATTAATGCGAAATAATTTCACATAATCATAACAATAAGAGCTATGAATAGAGATACATAAAGAATATAAGATAAGATTTAACATGGTTCACCCAATGTAGGCTACATCCACCAAGAAAAACTTGTTCATATTTTATTACAAGCCAACAAGAGTAAAATCCACTCTCAGATCAGTCATCTCACAATTACAATGCATAAATATTGTTTGGAGTTGTGCTCAACAAACTCTCTTGAATTCACACACTTTTTTCACCTTCTCAAACTTAGTTCTTTTGATGTATTACCTACTGCATGTCCATATATATATCATACATCAATAAGTAATCGACATAGTGATTTTACAAAATAATGGGTACCAAAACCATGGGTCAAATCAACCCATAACAATTCCCCGTTAATTATAGGCAATGACACCACACATATACAAGTATAGATAAACCACGTATCTATACTCATGAAAAAAGGGGGTCCATAATTTTTTTCAGTGAGAATACATTAAGAGTGTAAAGTTCATTTTAATATACAATATTTAAAATACATTGTAATATGGAAATAGGTTCCACAACATAATAATCTCCCACTTGGAGACTGATTTCCTCTGAGCAGGCTTCTCAACCCTTCACTATCATCTGTGAAGGCTAACCAAAGCTGAACATAGTTTCATTTTATTCCTTGTGACCACTTCAGTCATCATGTCTATAAGATTCTGACTAGTATGAATCTTCTCTAGCTTCAACTTCTCTTCCTCCAATGTTGTCCTGTTGAAATGGTACTTCGATTGTATATGCTTCATCCTAAAGTGGAAAGCAGAGTTTTTTGCTAAGTGTATAACACTCTCGCTATCACCATATAACTTACCTTCCTCTTGCTTATGCCCCAACTCCTCAAGCAACTGTTGTAATCAAATCATCTCTTTTCTTGCCTTTGTGGTATCAACATACTTAGCCTTTGTGGTTGACAAAGCCATAAGTTTATGCAGTCATGAAATCTAGTTCACCATTGTGTCACCTACAGTAAATACATATCCTGTCATGCTCCTCCTACTGTCTAAATATCCATCCATGTTCAAATCTACATAACCATGCAAAGTGATGTCCAATCCACCATAGCTTAAAATTGTCCCCATGGTCCCTCTTAAGTACCGAATGATTCAATGCACTACCTGTCAGTTCTCTCTACCTAGATCACTCATGTCCCTACTTTTTGCTCCCATTGCATGGGAAATATTTGGCCTAGTGCACACCATGGCATACATCAAGCTACCTACTGCTAATGATTAAGGTACACTAGACATCCGGATTCTCTCTTTCTCTGTCTTGGGATACTACTCCTTTGATACTTGAAATGGCCTACCAAAGGAGTCCCAACCGGTTTAACATCCTGCATACTAAACCTTTCCAAGACCTTTTTAATGTACTTTTCTTGAGATAAATTTATCTTTTGTTCCTTCCTATCCCGAGTTATTCTCATACCAAATATTTGTTTTGCTACCCCCGAGTCCTTCATAGCAAAGAAATTACTAAGCTATTCCTTGAGTACCTTTATTTCCTGCATGTTCTTCCCTGCAACCAACATGTCATCCACATACAAACATAGAATAATGTAACTACCATCATTGAATCCCAAAAAATACACATTAAGAATGTACATTATATTTTAATGTACAATATTTGAAATACATTGTAATGTGGCAATAGGCTCCGCAACATAACATGTATGAGCCTTAAAATTATCCCATGTAATATTAAAAATGATATCTATTACAATTTTAGCATAAAACATAATGAATTTGACATAAACTATAAGTTTTTTAGGCCTCTCTAATCTTCATGTTCTAAGTAAACCATATTTATACACGCTTGCAAACTTTTACATTGAAAACATGATGCATGATTTGTCATCATTTTAGTGATTTTTTGCATAGTGAATAACATGAAAAATGATGCATACTTTCCCATTGTCATTTATGTCGTAGGATGAAAATTAATTTATTACAATTAAACATCTTCAATCATATTAGTGTATAAATTCTAAAAGAACTACAAATGATCACTTAATTTATATAATACATAGTGTCATTATCTAAATCATGTATCTACTTAGCTTAATGTTATAACCCTACAATGTAAAAATACATGGTGTATATATATTCAATAGAATGGGATAAGCCTTATAACTATTCCATAACCATCTAGAATACTGAAAAATGATATACATTATAATTTATAAAAAATGATTAATCATTACAAAATCCTTAAAGTATAAAAAGGAGTGTTCATTTGTGTACTACTTCACACAAATATGGTCTTATGAATTGGGATGTTGGTCATGCATGTACATATATAAAAATTAATATTATTTATTAAAAAATCCTATTTTTAAATTTTTTGAGAGTAAACATAATGTTGCACTTATTATAGAAATACAACCCCTTAATATACTCTTTAAACTTGAATTACAAATCATAACTTGTTTATTAGTTTATCAAACCTCACTAATATTCATGTTCAAGGTGCACCATATGCATACAAGCCTTTACAATTTGAGATTAAAACCCTGGTGCAAGTCTTGTCACCCTTGGAACAATCTAATGTATAGTGAATAACGTGAGAAACAAAGCACAATTTCTCATTTCAATAACTAAAACGTGTCACTTACTTTATATAATACACAATGTTGTGATCCAAATATTGTATCTACTTAGTTAGCATACTATTATATCTCATTTTTGTATCTCTTCATTGGTGATATTTGATTCCTCAAGTATGGGTTCATGTAGGGAGGGGGAGTGACAAAGATAGAAATAAAGGATCCCAACATAGCAATAACATCTTCTAATATAACTTGTAAATGTAATTTTCCTTTGCACATTGTCATTTCTTCCTTTTCTTTATGAGGACTAAGCCTTTAAACTCCTTCAAATGAATATCTAGTCAAAGGTATAATTCAAAAAGTGTTCAATCAAGGAGATACAAAAGTCCCCAAGCTAAAATTTTATATCACTTTTTTTTGCTAGTGAAACTAACAAATATTTTTTGTAAAAAGGTGAAAATTAATTAGCAAAAAATAATGGGAGAAACACATACCTCACACACCCAAAAAAACATAAATAAAACAAGAGTCATGACAAACCAAATCCAAAGTTCCCTCAAGATAACATACTATTGACTCACACCTCAAAATAAACTAAAAAGGATCACTTACTTTATACAATATATATTGTCAAATGTATATTTCAAATAGAGACTAATAAAAAAGATACAATAACCCCAATATAATCCTTAGAAAACTTTCATTTAGTTAGTGAAACTAAAAAGGAATATTTTAAAAAAGTGAAAATGAATTAATATGAAAAAATGGGAAAAACACGTGCCACATAAAAAACTTTGAAATCATATTTACTTTTATATTTATTGATGCAAATTATATAAATGGTCTAATCTAAGCCCCTAGTACCTTTTCTTGAAACCTCTTATTGACAACTTATTAGACATAAAATCTATGTTTGATGTATTCCACCTATAAATAACACTAATGAATACAATGCATATGTTGTTTGTGTTTATATGGATAAAATAGTTTATTTCGTGATTAAGATGCAATATGGACTGTCTTTGCTATATTGGTTTAATTATAATATCACTTGTTTAAGATCAATGAGCAAATACGACTAAGTACCAACTTGTAGCAACTAGGCAATGCCAAAACATAACAACTAGGTGTTTTAACCTTTTAGGACTTGGATGAATGCAAATCTTATGTTGTTAAAAAACTAAGTATAGTAAATCAAAGTACAAATATGCAATAAATACAATTGATTTATCACATAATTGACTTAATTTGACCTTTCTAAAAATAACAATAAATAATGCAAATAAGAACTTAGTTGGAAAATAATTGAGACAAATGATCTATGAACTAAAAATTGAAGCAGAGGTTAATTTGAGTGTTGAAAATAGGACCCATATGTCAAAACCCCTCCTAGATAGTAGTGCCATGAGGCGTTAGTGTCCCTATTTTGGCAGTAGTGTCTTTTATGCAGGATTGCCCTGAACTTTTGGGTGCAACTATGTCTGGATCTGTAAGCCCTGTTCCGACATGTACGAGTTTTGAAACCCTGTATAGGGCATGTTATGATTAATTTTATGAGCAAACCCTAATATTTCATATTGCTAGGGCATCCAATTGATACAAGTAGAAAAGTGTGTTTGTTAGTGGGGTAGGCTGGATATCATCAACACCCTGATGTGATGAGAGTTGGCTACATACCAATACTCCAAAGAGGAATTAAGCCCGATGTAGGTCTCCCCACCTAAGTGCTAGTGCAAGTGTAAGTGAAACTAGTATGATAGTTGACTTGATTGATTTGAATATGTTTGAGACTGAAAATCTGAATAATATGAGCTTAAGAATGTTGAAGATGGTAGTATGCAGAAGTAGGGTAGAATAGGGATTGATAACCTTAATTGTGCACAACTTGCTATGAGTTTGATTATGTAATTTGCATATGATTTCTATCCAGTGGTCAGAGGGCTAAAAGTCATGTGTATATACTATTATAGTGCTTGTGTAGGTATTAAAACAGGTCCAAGCTGACCCTAAGAGGTCTAAGATTTGAAAATATATCCATTTGTAGAAAAAGGAGGGAAATGACATTAGCACCAATGTTGGGACACTAACACCATGTGGTGTTACTGTCCCTATATGGCACCAGTGTCTAGGTGGCACAACCCTATGCACGAAGGCCCAGGATGCAAGAATAAGGGTTTGGGACTACTTTGGGGATGACTAGGGATGCATGTGGCCTACACGAAGGTTGGATAAGTGTGAACATAGGCTCTAAGATATGTATAAGGCTAAGCTAGGGATAGGTGGTCTCAAGTAGCACTCAAGTGTAACTTTTAGGTGATTACATTTGCCCTCTCCCCTTTATTCTAGAAATGCAACAAAGTGAAATGATTAGGATAAAGGAAAAAAAATGTACCTAGACTTACCTAAAAAATGAAGCACGTGAGTTAAGATTTGAGTATGTAAAACATGTTCCCATGCATGTATTGCAAGTAAAACATGCATAAATCAATCCTTAAGAGATATCAAAAGCAAAGACAAAACTGAGTGAAGAAGTAAAACTGAGTAAAGCTGAGTAAAGGAATAAGAGAGATAGGAAAAGAATGAATACACTTCACTGCGTACATGAACTAATGCATAAACCTAGTGACAACCTGTGTGTGTGCATGTATATAGTGATCAATCAGTGAATAACTTGGGCTAAGCCCATAACTTGTTCAATCCTCATGTGTAGGTGACTCAAGTACTCAATCTAGTTTTGAATCTATCATTACCCACCCTTACTTGGTGGATTATGACTTGATAATAGCTTGGATTGCACTGATGGTGTGCCCAACCCTCTCATGTAGGTGGCTCATAGATTAAATAGACTATGATTCCATCATTGCCTCTCCATATGTAGTAGATGTATCTGAAACTAAAACTAAACGATGTAACTGGAAATTTCTAACTGGGAATGTCAATTTTGTGGCCACTCGAGAATATTAGGCAACTCTAGGCCACTCGATAATGCCAACCACTGCAGATGGAGTAAGGCATGAAACTGGTGTGTAAATGGAATATGATGTCTGATATATATAGCATAGAGAATAACATAAATTTTTTCATTCCATCTAATCAACTGGTGTGTGAGTATATGTAAATAAAGTGTCGTGTGCATGCCCTCAAATCTGATATCTAAACTTATAGATTTTGGATCGAGTTGTAATAATTTGTATCTGAGTATCTAAACTTTAAATGGGAATGGTCATGCCACACATGATGCCCTCAATTTGAGCAAACTGATATGAATCTGAGCTAAATTGAGCTAAAACTAGTAAATTTGTAACTGAACCTGTGCAAACATAGACTGTACCTACTATATTTTTTTGGTCAATTTGATTTTTTATGAAACTGAGGTTACTGAACAGAAGCATCATATCTTGGACAGTGGCATCATGTAGTGCTAGTGTCCCAATTTGAGCGTTAATATCTAACTGATCTGATTTTTATGCAATTGTATTGATCTCTATGTCACTATTTTCCACTATGTTTATCTGAGTCTGATTTATGTAATCTGAGTCTATGTACTGAAAATATATTGTTAGTATATTATGGTATCTTGATCTCTATGACAAACCCCTATGAATGCCCCCTCTTTTGAGGGGAGTTGTTGAAATTGTGCAAGAACTGTCCTCAAAAGAAAAAGCTCTGCAAAATATATGTTAGTTGGAACACATATGATATCTGTGTAATAATCTAATATAATGTACATACATAACATCGAAATGTAAGATTATCTAAGCATAAGTTTGTAATGTGCGATGTATGTTATGTCTATCATTCACAACATTGTCAAGATAGATATAACAATGTATGTAACAATAAATCAAAGTAATAACTAAGTAGTTATGGGGATAGGGCATGATGTCCATCACGATACCCAAATAAGAAGGTGAGATGCATGAGGTCTTTCATGGCATCTAAAATTGGAGTGTGTAACAATCAAGAGACAAGTGTGATGGCCATGGCACATACAAAAAAATATACATAAAACACACATGAGGCATGCAGAGTAGGCCAAGGGACCACAATACAAAGAACATGGGCACATGCCACTAAATTTGAGAAAAGTAAGACATACAAGGACATGTTCAAATGTCTACATACGCAAAGAACAAGCAAGTTGGCTTAGAGCCACATAGGACATGTTCAAATGTTCACATACACAATCAGGGAAGTACACATAAAAACTTGGGTGCATTGCCAAAGCATACATATAGTGAAAATAAATGGCATAGAGCCTTAAAGCAATGACATATTCAAATGCCCTCGAATAGAAGAAGCATAGAGACACAATCAAGTCTAAACTAGGAAAGCTAGAAATGAAAGTATGCATGAACATGTAATACAAATCTGTGTAAGAGCTAAAATGTACATATGTTGAGTCTAAAGTAGTAGCAGCGAGAACAAAAAGATGAGAAAGTGTAGTATGATCAATATCAAGATATAACAATGTTAAATCTATGATGTAGAGTTTAGAAAGATGTAACTTGGTAATCGAAATTGTGCATAGGGTGCCCCCAAATTAGCGAATGTATCAAATAAAGAACTTGTGTATTTGTGTAAATACCCCCAATGGATAGATGGTATCAAATATGGATTGATGTAGTGGATTTGAATTTTGTTCTCCATTCACAAATTATACAATTGTCTTATCTTTTTGAGGTGAGATAACTAACAATTTTTATTCTTCCCTCACCTCAAGGGGGGGCATATTAGTGGGGGCATGTCACAGAGGCATGTTCTTCATGTTTGACACAATTTCATATTCAGTGGGGTCATGCTTTGAAAGCATGTTCTCTACACTTTTTCAACATTTAATACTTATATCAGTTTTAAATTTAGTGGAGACATGATTTGGAAGCATGTTCTCCACACTTTAGTATTTGGTACTTATATCAAATTTTAGACTTAGTAGGGACATGTCATATAGACATGACTTCCACACACTCATAATTTTAGAATCAATGAGGCATGCTTTGGAAGCGTGTTCTCCACACTTATTCAATATGCGGCAAACCCAAATTCGCTGGAGGCATGTTTTAGAAACTTGTCCTCCATATTGGTACTTATTCTAGTTTTTAGATTTCTCCATATATAGTGGGGGCGTGCTTTGAAAGCATGTCCTCCACACACAATTTTTGAATTGACTAAAGCACAAAGTTATATAATTTAGATGCACAGTTGTGACAAAATTCTATACATTTGTATCATTGTTGTACACAGTTTTAGCATGAGACATATTTAATGTGCATATGTTATGCAATGTGCATCTAATATTATAAAATTCAAATCAATTTCATATTTCAAAACACTTTCATATATTGTCATCACCCACTAGGGTGCACTTTTACGCACTAATACTTATGATGTACTTTTACAAATTGTATTGAGTCAATCTACTATAGTAGCTGGTTCTCTTTTAGTATGGTTGAGGTGATTAAATCACTTAATCTTGTCAAGTTTTCAGGGTGGACTTGATTGTATCATCCAACCTTACCAATTTGACAGTATGAGTTGACTTTGTTCACTTATGCTCATCAAGGTACAAGTATGGTTGGGTTGCACAATTGAGCTAATTTCAACAACTTAGTGGTAACTCACATTTTCTCTAAGGTTGGAGGCATGTGCCATCCAATCTCTCTCTATTTCCTTATATATATGTATTTTCTAGATTTATATATATTTGTTCTAATCTTAGTTTCAAACCCTTACAATGATACATATTTCAAGTGAACTTGCCAATATGCAGTACGATTACATCGACACACGTGAACTCCTAAACCTTGCTTTTTCAATTTCAATCTTTTCAAATATCTTCAATTATAAATTATATGCATTGATTATGTACTGTAACATGCACTTGGTTGCAAGTCGATCACCAGTGAAACACTCAAGTTGGGTTCATGCAAAGACAAGGTGTGTTATACACACCTATGTACTTATTCATTTTCTTTATACTAATAATTTTATTACTAGATTAAAGGGGAGGGCAAATTTAGACACTATTTTATGGATTATATAACACCTCAATCTTGTAGACTTGACAAACTTAGACCTTGGATATTCTTCTCAGTTCTTGACCATTCCCATTTTTTAAAGTCTTGCATCTACTATATCTTGTGCCCTTTGACCTATCTCTTAGTCCAACCAATCTTGTGTTGATAACCAAGGCATTTTATCTTGCCCAAAATGCTAAAAATATGCTTATCTTCCACCTCTACAAGTTTTGACTCTGTACCTACTTTCATGCTCCCTAGACAATAATGTCTGGGACGGACACTTGTGTCGACGCTAGTGCCATGACCCAACGCAAGTGTCTAGTGCCCTAAAGCCATCTAATTTGCAAATGAAATGAATCTCAATAGTCAGTGTAAGTGCTTTAATGCAAGTTATTTCTCCAAAGGGATTGATATAAATACAAAATCAACCATCATTCATTCCTCGCCTAGAAAACACCAAAACAGACCAAGACAACTTTATCAAAAGCATCATCATGCATTCAATTGATGAAAACTTCCCTATTTCTATACAAGTCACAAAGACAACACATCTATTGGTTTGAAGTACTGGAAGAGCAATCCAAGAGCTATATTTGTTAAGTTGCAAGTTAGATCATTGTTGTACTTGTTTTACATATATTGCATGATTCGCATACAAGCCAACACATATGAGAGAACTACATCAGTCTTAGGCCCTCTTCATAGTATTGGCTATGTAGACAACGCTCATTGACAAAAGGGTATTTGGGATTAGCTCAACACTTTGCACCCACTAACCCATTTTTTCCTAAGGTCACTATGAAGATGAAGAAGTAGGATTTTGCAAATTCATGAGGAACAATAGTCCATGACCCAGATTTGAATGCCCCTGAGCAAACGCGAAGTCAAACCCATAAACATCCACATGGTTGCATCATTTTTCAATAAGTACTCTGTACATGACACTTGCATCGAGGTCAAATAGTAGCGGCGACGAAACCATCCCAGGTTGACATTAGTATCCATGACTCTAAAAACGTCTAATCCAAAATCTGAAAATTGTTTCAAAACCATCTTTCAATCTACTTCGTCTCTGTTCTAGATCTAGAACTACATTAACATTAAAACAAGCTAAATACTTACTTCTTTCTCATTTTTATACTAAGCATAATTGTACTTACTATTTTTATTCTATCTCAATTAAAAAATTCGTTATATATTTATATTTAAGTTTAAAACCCAATTAATCTGTTGTAACTCTGATCATCACTCTTATACATTGTCATTTTTATATTCTTAACCCTATCTACTAAAATAAGATTTCAAAATCCAATTTAAAATTAAACAATATCTTAATAAATTTTTAATAATGAAAAAAAACAAAAGGATTGCTTAACTCAAGCACCACTAAGGATAAATATTACATTTTGTGTACAAACAATACATGGGATATCAAATGACCTTTAGCTAGGAAAAAGACAAATGGACCCAAGATGCTTACTGGAATTCGGTTGTATGGACCAAAGAGAATTTAGTATAAATAATTATCAGTGACCTTAACTTAATTTAAGGGCTTTATATTTGATGTTTGATAGGGAAAAGTTTGTAATGTTCGTTAGATTTGTAGGTACTGTGAATCCGACGCTGAGGTCCATTTTAGCTTCCAAGGCAAGTTGTAGCATAGGCATCTTTTTTCTTCCCTTGGTTAAGTCTTCTTGTGTGTCATGTGGTTCTAATGTTGACGACAGGGCATAATAGTGACCAAGGTAGTGGCTTCTGATGACATGCTTCCGGGCGCCGATGATTTTGTCGATGATGATTTTGAAGGTAATGGCAACGAATCCGCCGAGTGTCATTCTTGCAGAGGGAGCAATCGGGTGGATGGAATAGGCACTGACAACACTGGTTCCAAGTCTTTTGTCTCTGATTGTGGTGATCTTTTTTAATCCCTATACACGATTTATCCACCTATGGTGACTAGTACCCGAATGCACCCATGCACCCTTGCTTTCGAGGGAGAAGCTCAAGAAAACAAGGCCAATCATGAAGAACACGATAATCATGACATGTACACTCAACTAGTCACAACAACTTACCCTGATTAACCGCCTCCATCCTCACTAACTCCTTCAAGAAGCCAAGCAAAAAATGAATGCACGAGGAAGAGCTTGCAAGTACTAAGTAATGCAAAATGTGTGCCAACAAATGCAACAAAGGTTAATTGGCAGCAACCTCTGACAGATTAGTTGTTCTACGACATTTCTTTTTTAAAAACATGAAACAAGCAATACAGAACATGCAATATGGTGAGTTTGAACAATGACGAAAGACAAGGTTATATGAAGTATGCAAGTAGTGAAACATTTTAAGTTGATCTGGGTGGTGTTACTTAAGGATAAAAATGGTATTTCAAAAGATATCGTACACTAAAAATAAAAATGATAATTCAAAGAATATTGTACACCAAAAGGCCAGCATTACACACCAAACCTAAATTCCAAGCAGCCATTAAATTTACATGCCCTACACTCATTGTTAGATATATAATTATAACATATAATAATACCATAAGAATATAAATATTAAATATTATAATATAATTAACATATTTTATATTTATATTATTATTAAATTGTTATATACATATAATATGAGTATATTATGTTAAATAAAAAATTAAATATATATAAAATATATTTTATAGTAGATGCATGTTCAAATTGAGTTCATCCTCGTTAAAAAACACAAACACATTATACAACTAGCAACATTTAAAATCAAGGACCTTGAATGAATTAGAATTATCATCACATTAAAATCAAGGACCTTGAATGAATTAGAAAAATCCTCACATTAAAATCTCTATAGTAACTATAGTAACAAGAGTGAATTGGAGTGTCTTAATACATATAATGACACTCATATCTAAATCTTGCATATTATGATGAAGTGGGTTGTAGTATAATGGTAAGGTTGATGGCATAAAAGGTGTTGCCTAGTCATCCACCAAGATATAAATATTAGAAATACTAAAAAATGGATGAGGCGGGATCATACCCCGAATGAATTTGGCAGAATGAATACCCCCCAGTTCTTGGCACTGAACCAAAGAAACATTCTGTACACCTAATTCATGTAAAAACAAGATTTCAATCCTTAAAAAAAAAACTTACAAATTGAAATATTTGACATAGGTGTAATTTATTTGAATTGAATAAGAACTTAGTCTATTATTGTAAAATCAAAATAATTGCCTCGGATGTACATACAAGTTGTCTCTTCTTCATTTATCAGACGACTATTGGTCTGACACAGATATTTGCTAAGATGAATGATAGTCACAATCCTCTGCTGGATTCCCCTGGCAACTCCAATGCAGATTCGAGTCTATCTTCTCTGGACTGCAATGATAAAATACTGCCAAAGAACAGGTGCTGTCTGAGAATGTCTCAACAGCTCAAACAGCTCTCCAATATAGAGCAAGTGAGAACTCACCACTGCTCCCAGTGGATAACAAAAAAGTTAAAGCAGCACATGTAATCCAGAACTTGTACCTAGAATAGGAAAATTTCACATCACATAAAAACACAATCCACTTGCATGAGCAGAGTCAAATTTATTTTAACATACCAGGAGCCACTCTGACCATGTAGTTTCACTTCTAAAATGTAGGCAAGTATAACAGGACCTTTTCTGCATTAAATAAACAATGGAATGCAACCCAAGTTTGCTGCCATTTCTTATGTCTTCAAAGTATAAGTGCCAGAGATGGCAACAGAAGAAGACTTAGAATTGAGGTAGATTTAGTTTGTTGTATTGAATTATATCTCACAGTATGAATTCCCGTGCAATTTAAATCTACACTACTGCCAAACACTATCTAGTCTAAGGCAAGGGTTTCACCTAAAATAAGCTATTGGAAACTTGGTTCAGGGCTTTGTCCATAAAATATTAACTTCTGCAGTTTGCTGAGATTAAAGATATACAAAATAAGAATACAAATAGGCAAATTCACAGCAGATTGAAAAGAAGTTGTGATCGAGGAGAGTCGGCTACCAAGTAACAATGAAAAGTATTAAGGATTGAAAAATCATACCAATCACTAAATAGTAAAGCTACATTTCACCTCTGAGCCTTCGAATAAATACATCAGCCCTCTTTTATGTTACAGGCTCTCTGTGAACAAGGAATTAACAAAAGGAAACAGTTTACAAACCAAATAGCTTTTCTCATTATCAGCAGCACACTCCTATGTGTGTGCATAATGTAAACAACATGAAAGAGCTTAAAATGCAACAATCTCGAGACTCAGGCCCTCCGTTTCATCCACTATGCCCGTAATGTACTGTTGCAAATTCTCTGCTTTCACTCTCTTATGTTTTATATCTCCCACGTCTTATATTACAATAAAGCTCTGTGAAAAATGCACCCCCAATTGCACACTGTGAACACTGACTTTCTGCTTTCTCTATCCTTCATATCTCCTCCACCTTGTTCTACG
Source organism: Torreya grandis (assembly GCA_037957365.1). NCBI lineage: Eukaryota > Viridiplantae > Streptophyta > Pinopsida > Cupressales > Taxaceae > Torreya > Torreya grandis. The sequence goes on from JARHVA010001238.1 coordinate 3,550,385, forward strand.
ATCAACAGTGCTACTTGTGCCTATTCCCTGATCACTATTGTCATCCATCTTCATTATGTGCCTTTCAGCTGGCTTCAGAGTTTTGGCTTCTTGTTTATCCTCACGGCGCGCTCGAGCAGCTTCTCGTCAAACTCGATGATCCTGCACCAAAATCTATATTTAGATTGAAGATGCAAAATATGAATGCCCGCTAAATGAACAACCACACAGTTTTCAAATTGCCTAAATGCATTTCTCCCCTATCAGTTCTAAGAGAAAGACAAACTTACATCATGGATGGGGTTATCGTTTGTTTCAACTTTCAAGCATGTGTATTACATGACCCATCTTTGGCCTTTTTTGAGCATCTAGATCAACACAACAAAGAGCAACCAGTAAGCCTCGTTTTAAAGCCCTTGATGATGGTTTCACTTCCATTTTTGAATCTATTACTGCATCAGACTGTCGGCTTCACACCATAGACTTCAGCTAGTCCACCAAATTGACCTGACAATTTTCCAACATTCAAATAAAGATTAAGAACAATTGTTACATTTTTCAATGGATAACAAAACAAAATGCTTTGTCCTAACTTCGTTTGGAGGTCTGCTATAATCAACTGGATTTCTACCGGTTATTGTGTCCATGATAAGTACCCCAAAACTGTAAACATCACTCCTCTCATTAAGCATTCCAGTGCTGGCATACTCAGGTGTCACATATCTGCAAGAAAGATGCCAAGCAGGTAGAATTTAGCAGCAATAGATCTTTGGTTTTCTTAGATCCGTATAACAGAAGATTGCAAATCTCCATGCAGTAAAAACTGGGAGAGAGAAAAAACTAACCCAAAAGTTCCCATCACATGGGTAGAGTGACATAGCTACTCTCAGGTCCCAAGAGTTTAGCCAGTCCAAAGTCTGACAAGGAATGGATGTGAATGGTCATAACCATGGCTCTTAAATTCAAATCTAGAGAAGATGCCTGATGAGAAAAAAAGTTATCCAAATGTTGTTGCTAGCCCTATGGGCTTAAAAGCATTGCCTGGCTCAAATTCAACATCTCAAAAAAATGCAGAACCGAGGCCATCTGCTTCGGAATCAAGGATTTGCTATGATATCCTTCATTCTCAGTGCACTGAAGGTAAGAGTTTTTCTCAGTTTAATTCTTCCGGGGAGACTACAAACAATCAGGATCATAAAGCTGTTGAAAATGCTACATATAGACATATCTTCTCATCTCAAAAGCAGAAAGACAGCAGCGCATTTGTTTTGTCAAAGACCCCAAAAACCCAATCAGCAATCAAGCTGTCTTCAGCAGAGTGGACTGAATGAATTCGATTAAATGCCAAGGATGAGAATTTGCAACAAAGCAAACTTAGTGTTGCAACAACGAGAAACACTAGATAAGATTGCAAAACCTTTTGAAGCTCCTATAGTTGTAATGAAACCTGCAAAGCTGCTGAGCAACTTAAAGTCTGGCATATTTAGGAATGGTTTTTGTATTCCACTAGTTTATTTGACTATTTTGGTCTTATAGATGCTGATAAATGTATCTATCTTTACCTCACACGAACATTAGGAGACCCAATGGATGTTGATTAATCGATTGTTTTACAATGGATTTTATACAGCATAACAAATAAAATTGATTGTATTTTACAGCAAGATGCCAAGAACGTACGAATAGGGAAATACAACTATCAAATTTCTGTAAAATATGAAAAAGGAAAGAGAGGACATTGGTGCCAAAGTCTTCCTCTTTCCTTATGATGAGCAGGCAGTCCTGGGACTTGGCCAATTTTCTGGAATCCTATATTGCAACTGGAACATTTCGATGACCATTGGCATTACACATTGTCATTGGTCAAAACAAGCTTCCAGGTTTTGAGTATCATAGTCTTGGTGGATTTCAGCCTTTCCTGGAAGTGAGGGAGTTCCCCCAGGGAGCTAACAGACATACAATTTTTTCTTTCAATCTCTAGAATCTTTTGGGTAATGAATACCTTGGGGCTTAGTCAATTAAAAGGTTGTTAAACTTGGATGATCAAGTCAAAACCATTTTGCATTTGCAGGCCAACCACAAGTAACACTGTGTGCTAGCCAACATATTGTTGCAATGAGCCTCTTTGTTATCCCACAATGATATGGGATATCTCTGCTTTGTTTTCGTTTTCTGGCAGCACCCATTCTAAAGCATTTGTGCTCACAATTTAATTAACATGATGAATGCTCTGCCAAGTGTTGTATCAAAGATAGATAGCATGCCAATTTATATACTCTTTCTTCTAGCTTCTGTAACTTTTACCTGATGTTTACATCGATTCGAGTGAATAAGCATCTTTATAATCCGTATCAAGCCCTGAGCTAAAAAAATATGGATAGAAGTGGACAAGTCTTCATGTAATGTTAGGTCATTAGAAAATCTGAAACCTGAATTGAAATTTTGAACATAAAGATCATGCAATATTCAAGGAAGTCTACAGTAAAATCACTAACCATGCTTGACCCACTGATAAAAGGCATTAAAAATTTGCAGATTGCTTACATAGGGACCATTAATATCGGAAACCATCTTGTACGGTCTGCAAAAACGCATTGTATTGAGAGTTCTTAGAAAAGGAATAGTAAGCTTTCTTCTTCTTTTCCTTTCTCCTCATCTTCTTCATCCAATTCAAATAAGTCCAACTCTGAGGTGTTAAAACTTGTTGATTATGCAATGGTGAAATGTTATGATTAAAGAGGCAGATAAGACGATAAGTAGCCATTCTTTCTGAGTAAGAATCATGCTCCAATGTGGAACCAACCTATTCCATTGCAAAAATCCTGTTTTGGTGGGGGTGCATCCAGGGAGAGCAGATTAGAGAAGAATTGTGCCAGGGGATTGATATCATTTCTAGCTGCTCAATCTCATGTGAACTTTTTAGGAATGAGTTTTCACTTACATGTAGCATAAAGGATAGACGTCAAAGATGGTTATAGAGTTAGCATACCTATACTGTATTCAAGCTCTAAGTGTATGTCATAGCATTAAGCTTATATCCAACACTGCTATAGCAAGAGACTAGTCCATAGAGACATGTTATATGACCAGCCAAATCTCCCATGAAGTCCCTTCTGAAATAGTAAGTGAAAAACGCCAATTATCTAACAAACCCATTTTCAGCAACGTAACACACAGTAAGCCAGCCTTGTCAAGCCTAATTTTAACCCCTAATCAGAGTCCAGGCCCATTCCCAGGCAATACCCATCTTAAAATCTAATAAAATCCTGATTCGTTGCATCAAATTTGTCACATTATGAGCAATATAGACAATTTTATTTCATAGCATATCTTCTATCTGCAGTTTTAGGACACAAACAAGTAAACTTGAAGACAAAAAGAACAAAAGAACAAAAACATGCCTGTAAGATCTCCTGTTATGAGCACTAAATCAGGGTTGATCATAGCCAAAGCCGGAGGCACAAGCTGTCAGAATGAATGAGCTCCATCTGGATGGTGTACGCTCAAGTGGAGATCAGAAAGCTCAACCACCAAAGCTTGGGCTTAGTGAAAACCATCTAAGCAGAGAAATACCTCATTCCCTAGTCAGTTCTCTTCTCGGAATGCCTTTTATCTTTCAATTAATCAGCTCAGTGGTAACATCCCCTGCTCCTTGGCTAATATATATTCAATTCAGTGGTTAGACATTTCCTCCAATCAGTTAAGTGAGACTCTTCCCTCATCATTTGGTAGTCTCTCTTCTCTTCTTTCTCTTTTTCTTGATGACAATAAATTCAATGAGAGCATTATTTACTCAGTGCTATCATTTTTTATACAATACTTCGCTCTCTCCCTTTTAACCACCATGTGAAATTTTCAGAAAGTTTATTTCTCAACTTAACAAACTTAGAAACTCTTTAAGATTTCAGTGAAGATGTTTTTTAGATTTAGCACTCTGAGATGCAAAAAACTGCCCGAACTTGGAGGAATATTGTTGCTAAACAAATTGTCATTCAACATGAATATTATCAAATTAGGAGAGCACATTGATGGCATGGGTCCGATCAATGCATTCCCTGACACATCCAACCTTTCAAGTTGCATCCAACTTGAAGTATTTGCTAAAAATTGCGTTTACAAATGATTGATACATTTAGCTCTACCAAAAAAATGACTTTTTCCATAGCCAAGAGGAAAGTTCTCCAACAACAATCCATCATGATACATTGTTGATGGACTACTATGGAGAAATTCCCTTTTGGTTATGGAAAAACAATCATTTCTTGGTAGAGTTAAATGTATCAACCAATCAAATACTTCAAGTTGGATGCAATTGAAAATCTTGGATGTGTTGGTGAATGTATTGATCGAACCCATGCCATCAATGTGGTCTCTTGGTTTAATAATATTGATATTGAATGATAATTTATTTTGAAGTGCTAAATTTAAATAACATTTTATCAAGTGGGTTGTAGTCCAAGGGTGAAGATGATGGTGTAAAAGGTATTCCCTAGCCATCCACCAAGGTACAAATCTCATGAGATACCAAAAAAGGATAAGGCTCGAATCGTGCCCTCACGAAATTGACGAATTGGCAGAATGGTGGGTTGTAGTCCAAGGGTGAAGATGATGGTGTAAAAGGTATTCCCTAGCCATCCACCAAGGTACAAATCTCATGAGATACCAAAAAGGGATAAGGCTCGAATCGTGCCCTGACGAAATTGACGAATTGGCAGAATGGATACCTCTCAGTCCTTGACACTAAAGTAAAGAAGCTTTCTATACACCTAATCCATATAAAAGCAGGGTTTTAATTCACTGAAATCATGATGGGTTTTGAGTTTGTTAAGTTGTGAAATAATATTTCAAAGTGTTCTATAAAAAGAGCAAAAGAATATATAAAAGATGACACTTGTTGAGGAAGAAATGCTCTGATTGAATCTATTGTCTTCAAACAAAGAGAGCAGAGTAGAGACTACCAAATGATGAAAGAAGAGTCCCACTTAACACAAAGCATTGGAACTCGTGTTTTCTTGTTTCCGGTCTCCCACAGCCGCCTTACAACCACAGCCGCAAATCAGGGCCTCACGGATGAAGATAAAACCTCTCCACCATGAACTTAGCCTCCAGATACGATTCTCGCGGAGGGACGCTGCATCAACGAGGGTTCCAACAACGAGAGTTGGAATCGGAAACTGAACAAGTTCCTGGGCTTTTTTCTGAATGACAAAACACCTGCCTTCGGCAATGTTCTTTGCAACTCCATAGCCGTCCCGAAGGCAATGGCCCAGCTCTATCAGTGTATCCATGTGCACCCAAAAAAGCCGCTCTTGAGCACAACGCCACTCCTACCTCGAGATCGTTGTTCTTGTTGATTCCTCCATTAAATTTAACGATCGCCTGCAACTAGAAAGCAGCCGCGTGATAAGATATTTGAGATTTATTAATGGGATGCCGTGTCGAATATGTATTTTAACCAATAATGCAATGTAGATTAATAGAAATGTTTTTGGGCAACATTTATAGATTTAATTTAGTTATATATTTTTAGTCTCTTTTTTATTATATTGGAAAAATAATTTCTTACATATGTAAATATTTTCAGTTATAATATGTAAATGTTTTTTATAAATAAAATGAATGGTTTTATCGAGGTTTTACTTTAAATAGAAGAGATGATAGAACAATATTTTTTAGATGGCAACAAAAACATACAACAAAATCTCAGATAAGCAATTCCAACAATAAAACATAAAAAATCAATTAATATGCTGAACAATAACCACAATAAAGGGAGATCAACACTAGCCTTACTTGCTCTGAGCACCATATGGCAGGGGGAAGGCAGTTACCTCTACCGATTTCTTTTCTCAACCTCTATCCACCCCTTAATAGACTCCTCCAAAGGATGAGATTGTGTGTGGGTCCTAAAATTAAGAAAGAGTATAACTCAAGTATTTAGCCATTAACTCTGACAAAATGTCAACAAAACACACCTTGGGGGAAAGGGGAGCACTTGGAGGCCCCTTGCCCAAGTGAACACTAATCTATAACATCTTGGGTCCAACAAGGACCCCTTCTACAAGGAAAGCAACACAAGTTTGGGCTCTCTTCGAAATAGACTCAAAAGGTTTCATCTCATCCTTCAAATTGACTAAAACAAAATTTGCACTCCTATCCTTAGACGCTGACACCCCATTAAGCGGTGGTACTCCTTCCCATAAACTCAAACTTGATCTCCCATTTTTATTCCTCTTACACATATGCTTCTCTACTAACCTCTTAGGGCATACAATAGCCAAATGGCCATGGGAGAAGAAAGAACACCAACTAAAATATATATGCTCATAATCAAGCTTCTACTTCCAAATACGATCCTCAACTTTAATCCAAACCTCATCTAGAAAACATTTGCAAAATCCACTTCAACACATAGGTAGATGAAAGTGGCAATACACCTTTGAAATGTATTATGTAAGCGAAAGTGGAATTTACCTAGGGCATTCCTAATGGAAAGTAAATTGTGAGGCTTCCAAAAATGTAGGGGCATATTTAAAAGCTAACCCACTCCAATGTAGAAGAAATAAAACCCTAAGAAGGGTCGAAGGAGGGAAACCATTTTAGAACATAATGTTGTAATTCCCCATCACTAGGGACCTGCCTGGAGAATGAGATCTCAATTAGCCACAAAGGCACATTCTATAATGAATAACCTTTTTGCATAGGGGTAAATGTAAATTTATTGAGATAACAAGGTTTCCAAGACAAGTATCTACTCATCCATCTTAGACAACCTAAGCCATAAGCCATCAAACTTGCACAACTTAGTCATGCTCTCTATAAAAATCATCCAACATAACAACCTCTATACCCATTCTAGGATCAAACACTTTTTCATCACATCCACTACTAAATGAGCCTTGGGTAGTCGTTTGTAACACTATACAAAGTAAGTTCCTTCAGAGAAGATGGTTGAGTGTACCTCAAAGGGGACTGCAGGGTTCTAAAAGCACGAGGATGAAAATGGCATTGAAACAAATAAGAGCAAAGAAGAAGACAGAGGAACAACCCCTAGAGAAGGAATGATGGTGGATGGTTTACCAAAACCAATGCTTGCAGAAGTTAATGATAAAAGAGGAGTAGGCATAGAAAGTGTTTGGATAAGACCACCTACACCACTTCCAAAATCCAAGTCATGGGAGTTTCATTAGTGATGGTGAAACATAGCTATATCAATCAAACCATAGGAGCCAAACATCCCAACAACACATGAGCAATACAACCAAAATTTGAAATGCGGAAGGGGATCGACATTACTAGTTTCATAACATATAAATGTTGCAAGAACTAAAATGACCATTTACTTTATGAAATACTATTTTGTCATTCAAATATTATAACTTCAAGTAGTTGATTGATAAAACACTACAAATTAAAGAGATGTAGTGTATGCATATTATTCAAATGTATATGGTATGAGCCTTAAAATTATCTTACATTCATTTTTAATATTAAAAATAACATCTATTTCAATTTTAGCATAAAAGATAATGAACTTAATATAAATCATAAGTTTCTTAGGCCTCTCTAATCTTCATGTTCTAGGTAAACCATATCCATAGACACTTACATAATTTTAGATTGAAAACATGATGCATGATTTGTCAATATTTTAGTGATTTTTTGCATAGTGAATAACATGAAAAATGATGCATGCTTTCCCATTGTCATTTATGTCATAGATTGAAAAATAATTTCTTACAATTAAACATCTTCAATCATATTAGTGTATAAATTCTAAAAGAACTACAAATGATCATTTAATTTATATAATACATAGTGCCATTATCTAAATCATGTATCTACTTAGCTTAATTTTATAACCCTACAATGTAAAAATAAATGGTCTATATATATTCAATATAATGGGATAAGCCTTAAAACTATTCCACAACCATATACAATACCAAAAAATGATATACATCATAGTTTATAAAAAATGAATAATCATTACAAAAGCCTTAAAGTACAAAAATGAGTGTTCATGTGTACTACCTCATAGAAATATGGTCTTATAGATTGGGATGTTGGTCATACATGTATATATATAAATATTACTATTTTTTATTAAATTTTTAATTTATTACATTTTTAAAAGTAAACCTAATGTTACAATTATTATAGAAATACAACCCCTTAATATATTTTTTGAACTTGTTAGAAATCATAACCTGTTTATGACTTTCTCAAACCTTGCTAATATTTATTTTCAAGGTGCATCATATGCACACAAACCTTTACAATTTGAGATTAAAAACCTAGTGCAACTCTTGTCACCCTTGCATTAATCTAATGCATAGTGAATAACGTGAGAAATAAAACATAATTTCTCATTTCAAGAACTAAAAAAGATCACTTACTTTATATAATACACAATGTTATGATTCAAATCTTGTATGTACTTACTTAGTTTACTATTATAGCTCATTCTTGTATCTCTTCGTTAGTGATATTTTCTTCCTCGATTATGGGTTCATGTAGGGAAGGGGAGTGACAAAGATGGAAATAAAGATCCCAACACAAGAAATAACAATAGAAGTTGTAAATCTAATATTTTAAACTATTTTTTTCTTTGCTCATTGTCAATTTTTCCTTTCCTTTATGAGGAACAACCCTTTAAAGTCCTTCAAATGACTTTCTAGTCCAAAGTATAATTCAAAAAGTGACTAAGGAGATACAAAAATCCCTAAGCTAAAATTTTATATCACTTTTTTTTGGCTGGTGAAATTAAACAATATTTTAGTAAAACGATGTAAATTATTTAAGACAAAAGAATGGAAAAAACACATACCAAAAAAAAGAGCATAGGAAGCCCATACTTTATGAGAAAGTGATGACATGTTCATGTTTATGGATGGGTTTTTGAATAAACCGTGAGTTGTGACAAACCAAATCCAAAGTTCCCTCAAGATAACTTACTATTGACTCACACCTCAAAATAAACTAAAAAGGATCATTTAATTTATACAATATATATTATCAAATGTACATTTCAAATAGAGACTAATAAAAAAGATACATGAATCCTAATATAAAATCTTAGAGCACTTTTATGTGGCTAATGAAATTAAAAAGGAATATTTTAAAAAGGTGAAAATGAATTAGGATGAAAAAATGAGAAAAGCACTTACCACATAAAAAACTTTGAAATCATATTTACTTTCATATTTACTGATGCATTGTATACATGGTCTAATCTAAACCCTTAATACCTTTCCTTGAAACTTCCTAATGACAACTTCTTAGACATACAAGTTATGTTTTGTGTATTCCACCTATAAATAACACTAATGAATATGATGCAATGTTGTTTATATGGATAAAATGGGTTATTTTGTGTTTAAGATGCATTATGGACTATCTTTGTTATATTGGTTTAATTCTAATATCATTTGTTTAAGATCTTGAGCAAATAGGACTAAGTACTAATTTGTAATAACTAGGTAGTGCCAACTCGTAACAAGTAGGCAAAGCTAATTCATAATGAATAGAGTAATACAACCTATAGATACCATCTCATAGTAACCTAGAGGTTGCCATAACTAGCTCGTAGTAACTGTTAGACAATTGTTTCATCTTGTAGCAGTTGTAATGACATCTTTAGTTATTGTTAAATGGTTGAGGGAGTTAAGGAATGGATCACACAAGTCAGGAACATGAACAAAATGTGGCTAAAGGTGTTGACTTTGGTTCCTCCCTAATGGATCGTATCTCTTTGTCATCACAACCACACAATAGAACACCTTTGATTATATTTTCTTCTCATAGTTATTATTGGAAGTATTCTTATAGTTAGGATGTACTAACTACTTTCCTATAATATTTTTGTATTCCTAGCTTAGGTATTTTCTAGTTAACACAATAAGATGCTTGCCCCTGTATTTAAGACAATAGGGCATAGGCCAATGGTAATAGGAAATTATGGAATGAATAATGATGGAAGTATATCAAATTATCTTCTATAATATTTGTTGTAACAATAATTAATTATTACAAGATTCTTAATGCAAGTAAGTGATTTGAAGTAAAAGTGTTTACTACCTAAGTGAAGGATTTGAACTCAAATCCAATCGAGGAGGGCCCCCTTGTAAAGAGTTGCAGTGAAGATCTTGATCCATTAGATTAACCATCGATTTATGTGCAAGCATTCATTTATTTACTTCTAAATTCTGCATGTGTGAATTAAAATGAATGACTTGATTTCTACATAATAGTGATTGGTGTGAATATTATTGAAAATTTTAAGGGAAGTGTCAATTCATTTCAGTCATTCAATTCTTGCAAAGTGTGATTTACTTTCATGTACTTTCAATTTATGCAATTTACTTTATGCAAGAATGTGTTACCTATCAACATTTGATAAATCTCAATGAATGAATGAGTGTTACACATACGGTGTTGACATCTTCTCAAACTTAACACACCCTAGGTTAACAATTAGTGAAGGAAGTAGAATTAACATATTGAATGGCTACCTTAGTGATTGATAAGGTTGTACCTACAGAGATTGGTCTATGTCAGTTTACTTGGTGGTTAAATTATACTTGTCATTTTGACATCATTACCAGTGTTAGTGCCCAAAATTGTAATGGAGCAATTGGGCCCTTGTCTGTATTAATGTTTTTGTCCTTAGCTAGATTTCTATCTCCATGTGTTCTTTTGGAAGGTCAAGTTCATGTACATAATTTGCTAAGTCCTTTATCTTGTCTTTACTTGGTGAAGGTGTTCTTTCCCTTAGACTTTTTGAGCCTTTGGCACGAACATAATGTCTGACAAAATAGGTCTTTGGACTTTTTGTTGTCTTGGACAAAAATTTTGAAGACTTATTTCCGTCAGACATTTTGTCTGCTACAAATTTTTTGAAGGAATTCAATGTCTTATCAATTTCAGGCTAAGTGTTTTACAAAAGTTTCGAAGAGCTTTTTCATTGGTTTCAGGTCATTTGTTTTGGAATTTTTGTCTGCGGCAAAAAGTCTGAAGGGCACTTGTCCTTCAGACATTTTGCCTGCATAAAAAGCCCAAATGAATTGTAAGGTACTTGCCCTTCAGACATTTTACATGCACAAAAAGCCTAAAGGAATTGTAAGGTCATTTTTTTCGGCCAAAGGTACTTTCTAGAAATCTTGAAGGGCCATTTTGCCTTTGCAAAATGTTCGAAGGATTATTTCCTTTGGGCATTTTGCCCTTGTAAAATTCCTGAAGGGTACTTTCGAAGGGTGAATGACACTTGCAAAAAACTCGAAGGACACTTTCGAAGGGCCATTTTGCCTTTGTAAAATGTCTGAAGGATTATTTCCTTTGGGCATTTTGCCCTTACAAAAACCCTGAAGGGTGTCTACAAAATGTTCGAAGGATAATTCTAGATCCGGAGAACATTTACACAAATCTCGAAGGACCACTTAGAAATTCTAAAGGGCATTTTTTTAGGGTAGGTGCCCTTAACAAAAATTTTGAAGGATATTTTTAAAATCTCAAAAGGTACTTTTGACAGAATTTTTGTGGAGTAGAGGTCCATTTTATTCGAAAATTTTGCCTAAGCAAAAAATCTGAAGGATAAGTCTGGATGGTGAAGGACATTTTCAAAACTCTCGGAGGGCACTTTCAAGAGTTCGAAGGGCATTTTTGTAAGGTAGGTAGCCTTAACAAAAATTTTGAAGGATATTTTCAAAATCTTAAAAGGTACTTTTGGCAAAATTGCTACAGAGCAGAGGTCTATTTCCTCCAAACATTTTGCCCGAGCAAAAAGTCCAAAGGATAAGTCTAGATGGTGAAGGACATTTTCAAAACTCTCAAAGGGCACTTTCAAGAGATCAAAGGACCATTCCAAAAGTCTGGAGGGCATTTTTGTAGGGAAGGTACCATTAACAAAAATTATGAAGGGTATGTTCAAGTGCTCAAAAGATTCTTTCGACAAAATTGTTGTGGGTCAGAGGTCTATTTCCTTCGGACATTTTGCCCGAGCAAAAAGTCTGAAGGAATTGCATTTCTTTAAGAGAAGTACTAAGGTCAATTTATGCAGGGAAATTGTTTCAGACAAATTATCCAAAATAATTATCCTGACAAAGGCAAAAGAGTTAAGTGCCAAATTATTTTAGCAAAAGTACAGAGCTTCAATTCCTTTGGGAGAATTGTTTGGACACATTTCTTGTGGGATAATAGTGTCGAAGTAAATAGTAAGGCCAAAGATAAAGACTTAGACAAAATTACCATGAAATAAAGTCCTCAAAAGAATATTTACATTGAGAATCAAATGTTCAGGACAGTCGTACAAACATCATTTTTAGACCCCATGAAGTAGTCATTTATTTTCAAATGAGGTAGATACAACAACACACATTTGTTCAAAGTGGGATGATTCGACAGTGTGTGATCAAAGATAAATAGTCAATGGGACTCAAGAAACCCATAGCGCTGCCAAGTGGCATACCCTCAAGGCTAAAAAAGGGTAGTGTCCAATAATGCTCCCCTCAGATCATGATCTAATGGAGCATGTTTACTCAACTCAGCTAGATTTGACGGAATGAGGGTGACATTGAAATGTCAATGGCCAAAGGAGTCCCACAAAGATGACAAGTGTCATCATATCAAGGACTCATACAAAGATCAATGACCCACAGGCCCTCCCCAAAGGTCTCCAAGGCCCGAACGCCTAGGTTTGTAAAAAAACAAAGTAAAAAGGGTGAAATAAAGTTGAGTCATTATGTTTTCATTTACTTTGATTGTCCAAGTTCCTCCATGGGAGGATATTATAGGGTTTCAATATCTAGGTGGGCCACTCTAACAAATTATTACTCAAATAGCCATGGATCCATAATAAATCTAGGAAATCATTGCAAGAGCAAGTTGTTCCATGCCGTGCATAAGAGGGAGGGTAACTGTCCAAGTAGTTCTAGTTGTGCTAATGAGTGGTCAAAGGGCATCTCCAGGTGGTTACACAAAAGATAAATGGTTTATTTGGATCCTCAAATGAATAATCTTCTTCCAACTCATGTAAGGGGCATTTCCAACCAAGAAATCAAGAAGGTTATTGTAAATCTCCATCATTTCTTGAAGAGGCAGTTAAAGAAATCATTTTTAAGGTAAATACATGAAGATTCTAGGTGTGGTAAGGTATTTTTTCCAGCTTGGAGCATCTTGGCATAACTCGAGTGGGTGTCTTGCACTTTTGGAGGTTACAACTCTCATTCCTAGATTTGAAGGTTTGAAAAATATATAAATAGAAGGCTTGTCTTTTATTCGAAGGTTATTGGTTGTTGTTGGTATTTGGTATTCTCTAAGTATAAGATCTTCCAAATTTTGGGATCACTAATGTGTGTGTTTTTTTCCTCTCTTGCTAAGGTGGTTACATCTTGTACAACCATTAGAAAGTTCTGAGAGCATTTCTATATGTCTCCCTTGTCCAACATGGAGAAAATCCACCATGCTTGTCCCTATGGTAGCATTTTGAAACATTGATGTATGTAATATTTTCTTTCAAGTTAATGGAAAATACATATGGTTCTTTACTATACCCTATTAATTAAATGCAATGAGATATTTTATATGTTGTGATCATTGAGTATCTAGCTTTGTGTTCACTACTGGTTATCATCTTGGGCACGAATCTGGGTTATGAACCCCTTTTTGCATTGAGATTTGGAAATATTTTGTTGAATACCTTATTAGGGCACCCTGGGTTCATAGATTTAGCATGAGAAAGTATTTAAGATTCTAGTTTTAGTGTATGTTCTACGGTTTTAGGGATCATTTGGGCATTTGCATTATATTGGCACCAATGGGTGCAAATTTCTCCTTGTAGTTTCCATGGCTTGCATCTTATATTTCCTACATCTTTGTAATAGGTGATGTCATGTATGTTGAAGGAAACCCTACTATTTGAGATCCACTAGCACACCACCCTCCTCTTTTATAACTAACAAATGTGTCATGCCCTATCCTACCCTACAAATAACACACTCTATTGCATATTATAAGTGTTATTTGCCCTGCAAATGCATAAGATCTTGCCTATTTGGAATGTGTTTATAGTTTGAGATTTAAACCATAGCATTACAATCTATTGTTTAGTTCCTTGTGTTGTTGAATATTTTATGAAATGAAGATTGCAGTCACAATTTCATCTGTCTTTAGTAACTTGTGTATGACAGAGTATTTGTGCATTTTGTGTGACAACCCTTCATGGGTGAAGTGTTCAGACATGGTTATGCTCTGTTAATATTTGTTCCTTATGCTAAAAATCCCCATGGAGATTGAAGTGTAAAATACCTCCATGTGAGAAAGTTACCCCATAGGTTCTCTCACCTTGGTTCAGGTAGAGCCAAAAGTAGCAGGGAGTTGACCATACCCTTTGTAGGTGCCTCTCATCCATTTTCTCTAGTTTGGTCCATTCTTGATGCCAAACCCTCCCCCAACTGCAATGACATTCTAGAGAGTTTCTCATCATTGCTTGCCGTTTCCTTCAAGTATGCAAGGCTAGATTAGAGAGGTGTACAATTGGGAACCGACACTCTTCTAGCACCGTTGTTGGGGATTAAATTGAGGTCTAGGTCAATTGTGTTGTTGGGGACTCTTACAAAGAGCTATAATTATTTCATGTTGTGAAGTTATCTGCCATTACTACATTGATCCAACTATCTTTAGTCGTCAACGCCATAATATTCCACTTGAGGACATGCTAGGATCTGAGGTTTGAAAATTTGACTTCTACTGTGTTTATTACAAAAAGATGTTAATATTGCATGTTAGAAGGTGTCTTTTCCATTTTGAACATAATTCTAGAAGTTTCAATCTATTTGCATATTACCTCATCATTAAACTCAACAAAGTATGTTTTTAGCATGTATCACAACTAGTTTATGAATTGTTATATTCTAGAATTTTGGTTCTAGTAGCGACTCCAATTTTTATTACCTAGTTTCAAGGAAGGTCAATGCCTATTTTGAATATCTCCATTTCAGCCTTGAGCGTTCTTTCTTTTTTGTAAAGCTAGAAGGATTGAGATCATCCTTCAAAGGTGACTCATCCAAAAGGCTTGTCTCACCCTTAAGTTTGCACCAAAGAAGAAGGGGACAAGTCTATAGGCCTGTTGAAGGGCAAAGTTCAGTTGTTCAAGACTTTTGAGACCTTGATAATCTTGAAATATTTGTTAACCCCCCATTGTTGAAGACTATCATAGTTCTTCTCCTGATTCTGAGACACATAGTCCTATCTATTTTTTAGCTCCTCAACCAGTTGAATCCCCTCCCAGATCTCATCCACCGAGTCCACCTCATTTATCCCCTTGTATCCCTTTGCCATTTGTTCTTGAATCTCATATTGAATGAATCATGAGGCATAGGGACCAAGATGAGAATGCACATGCTGCATTCCACATTCCTAGATTCAGGCCTATCAATTTTGATGAGATGGAAGGCTATCCTAACGAGGTCCAAAATGAAGTTAGGAAATGCCTCCCAAAATTCCAAGGGAACAATACCATGAGTGGTGATCAACACTTGAGGGCTTTTCAAAATACCATTGAAGATTATGAGGTTGAGTATGAGGATGTGCACATCAAACTATTTGTGCACACATTGGAGGAAGATGCTCATGAATGGTTTAATTCCCTCCCATTGGATGCATTGATTCATGGGAAGAGATGTAAAATGTTTTTAGAATTTAGTATGGTGCTAGGATAGATACAAGGTTCCTCTTGGCCAAATTTGAGAATATCAAGAAGAATCATAATGAGTGTGTGTAGGACTTTAACACACGATTCAACAAGACCATGATGCAACTACCCAAAAACATCAGGCCAAGTGATACAACATGCTTAATAAAGTATTGTGATGCCTTTGATAAGAAGGCTACATATTTCCTGAGGGATAAGGCTCCTACTAACTTGCGGTTGGAATTCAATATGGCCATCTAAATTGAGAACAATATCAAGGCTATGGGAAAGCCCTTGAATAAGTGGGCTGATGTGAAGCTGGTCAATCTAGAAAAAACATAGCCTACAAAGACAACTCACTTGGAAGAAACTATCAAAACTTTGGCCTTTGCTATCAAAGAAATGTCATATAGGTTGGATAGAGCTGAAAAAGGGGTCCTTTAGGTGTTTGTTAGTTACTCACAGGCTCCAAATTTGAATCAGGCAAAAAGGGGGCCTAGTTTCCACCATAAATTCTGATTTGGACATTGATTGGTGTGATAAATGTTTCCTTCCACACCCATGTGATACTACTGAAGAAGTTAACAAAGAGCCAAATGAACTTGAATATGCATCATCTGACTATGATGTTTTTATGTTTGATTGTCAAAAACCTCAAGATGAATCAACTGCCTCCATGTAATTGTTGACTGATGCTATGGTTGATCAATTTTGGAGCACTAACGAATTGAAAAGTGTCCCAACTTTTGAATTTGCTTGTGATGTTAATGTGACACAAGCATATGAATTGTTTGTTCATGATTTTGATCTCTTACGCTCTATGATGATCAAGAAATATCCTAGGGCAATCCATTAGTTGAGGACAGACAACTATTAATTAATGTAGTAACTACCTAAAAGAATGACTACAACTTGAGAAGTAGGCCAATAGGTGTTGCTACTCAAGACACTACCTTTGAAAATCCGAAGGCAAGGAATGCAAGCAAGGAAGCAAAGAAAGCTACAATAGCCTAAGAAGTTTTCAATATGGCACCTATAAACTAAGATGCTAAGCCTAGAGGTGCTCCTATTAGGAGCAACAAAATACCTATATTGTCTAGCATCCCTAAGGGTGCAAATGAGCTTAAGCAAAATCCACCTTTAAAGGCTATTGTCAAAGTTACAGAACCACCCCAACCTTCTCCACTTCAAATTTTAAGTGACCATATTCTAGATGAAAGTGCCATTACCCTTCCACCAAACATGCCTCTTCCTCTGTATAGTGTGTGTGATATGGCTTAAGTGTTGAGTCAAATAAAGATCACCATACCACTTTTTGAGTTATTGTGAATACCTGAACACAGGAAGACGACCTTTGAATATTTAGAATTTGGTGAAAGGTTAGCTAAAAATGAATTTGAGTTACCCCAAACACCCCTAGAAGAAGATAAAGAATCAGAAGAGGTTGTTGAACTGTTTTAAAGGTCTATTTGGGGACTATGCTTATACAAAGTTAGCTAAATGTGGATCCATTTTATACGACTCTACTAATCAATGGTTTTGTTATTCACAATTTCATGTTTGACTCTGGTGCTTCTTGCAATGTGATGCCCTTAAGTGTCCTCAATGAGCTTAGAGTAAAGATCATGTTAGCCTTTGTCAAATGTTATGTCGTGGACTCACGAGAGGTTCCATTTGTTGAATAAGTTAAGGGACTAGTGGTGCATTTGGTATTTCATTTTGGAAAGTATTTGAACATGGACGTGGTGGTTGTGGACTACCCACCTAAATGGGGGATGTTGCTATCATGTAAATGGGATACGAGCATGGGTGGAAGTATACATATGGACCTTTCCTATGCCACCATTCCTTTGGAGGGTAAGACGGTCAAAATTTATAGAGAGCCAAAGATGTTACATGTGATTGAAGATCTAAAGCATGCTCTCAATGAAGTGTTGTATACATATGTTGACCTTGGAAATTTTGTTGGGAATGTTGATACTAGCAAACAACCTGTTGTTCATGATGTGAAACTTGATAAAGAAAATGTAGTTTGGAAGATGTGCTTTGATGGAGCTTGCTCCAATCTTAGAATTGGAGCTGGGGTTGTCTTCTATGCCCCCAATGGCAAATGCTTTATGTTTTATTTTCAACTTTATTTTGAGTGCACTAACAATACTACTGAGTATGAGGCACTTTTGCTTCATCTACGGATTGCCCGTGAATATGGAATCAAGTGTTTGATTGTTAAGGTTGACTTTGAGTTGGTGGTAAAGTAAGTCTGTAGTGTTTTTTCCATGATAAATAAAAGGTTGAAATAGTATCAAAATGTTTTTTGGGACCTGTTGGAGTTCTTTGATGCATTCAATATTTGTTATCATGATAGGAGTTTTAACCAAAAAATTGACAGACTTGCAGGGCTAGGTGCTCAAATTAACATTGCAAATATGAGCCTTCATTGTCAATAGCAGGTGGAGGTGCTCGTCAGGCCTTCAATACTAGATAATGTTCATCATTGGTAGGTCTTTGATGATGATGAAAAAATTAAGAGGTTTCTGAACTATGAGGCTGAGTTCCATGATCAACTCATAGACTTGGAATATATAGTTCAATTTTATGATGGGAAGGAGACCTTGTTTAGGAAAGACATCATTCAGCTAAAGATAAACACTATCACAAGAGGACTAGTTAGTTTATAAGCATCTTTTGATGGAGATGATAGAATAAATTTTGGAGACTCATTCATCTCAAAAGATGTAACTGAGTGCAACTTGGGTTCTCATGAGAACCCAAGGAAGGTTTTGGCTGGGTACTCACTTAAGTGTAGCTGAGAAGAAATCTTACATGCAACTGCTAAGGAAGTACCAAGATTGCTTAGCATGGTCTTATTTTGAGCTGAAAACATATAGGGAAGACTTGTTCTAGCACATCATCCTATTGCAACATGATAACAAACCTTTCAAGCAAAAACAAAGACCCATTAACCCCATCTTGGCCACTAAGATGAGGGAGGAATTAAAGAAGCTAAGGGATGGTGGTATCATTCAACCCATTAGGTACTCATCATGGGTTCAAAATTTAATCCTTGTATGGAAGAAGAATGGTGATATCCATTTGTGTGTGTATTTTAGGAATCTAAACAAAGCTTCTTTAAAAGATAATTATCCCCTGCTCAATATGGAGAACCTATTGCAAAGTGTCATTGGTTCAGAAATGTTTTCCACATTGGATGGCTTCTCAAGTTACAACTAGGTTATGGTCAAAGAATCTGAGAGGTCCAAGACTGTATTCACCATGCCATGGGGTACTTATGTATATGTGAGGATGCCTTTTAGGTTGATGAATGCTAGTGTGACATTCTGACAAGCTATGGATGTTACCTTTGCAAGGATAATTAACCATTTTATTATTGTATATTAGGATGATATCACTGTGTACTCCAAAACAAGAGAAGAGCATTTGGAACATATAGAAAAGGTGTTGATCAGGTGCAGGGAGTTTGAAATTTCACTTAATCCTAAGAAGTGACACTTTGGAGTACAAAAGGCCAAGTTATTGGAGCATATAGTGTCCAACGAAGGTGTCATGATTGATCCTGAAAGGGTTGAAGCCATTGACAAAGTGCCTATCCCATAGTCCAAGAAAGGAATTTAGTCTTTCTTTGGACAAAATTAACTTTGTAAGGAGGTTTGTGTCTAATTTTGTAGAGATTATTCTACCTATTACTTCCATGTTGAAGAAGGACCAAACCATCAAGTGGGAGGAGAAGTCCATGCAAGCATTCACTGACATCAAAGGAGCTTTGAAGCCTGCTTCTATCTTGTCCAGTTTTGATTACACAAGGCCATTCCAAGTATTCTTTTTTGCATCATACAATACTGTTATTGTTGTCCTATTTCAAAAGAATGAAGATGATCATGAGCAACCCATATATTTATTTAGTAAAGCTATGCAAGGTCCTGAACTAAAATACACTATCATGGAAAATAAGATTTTGCTCTTTTGAAGGCTATTAAAATGTTCAAGCCGTATATTTTGAGTTTAAAGATTATTACTTACATCCCACACACCATGGTGAAAAACATTTTAACTTAGACTAATGTATCCAACAAGAGGTGCAGGTGGGTTAACAAGTTACAAGAGTATGGTGTGAATATCCAGACCACCAAGTTAGTAAGAGGGATGGGCCTAGCCAAGCTTATCGTTGAGACTAATTTGCAAGCTATTGAGGTAAACACTATTTTTTTAATGTTAATGATTCTTTGAGTCAATTTAACACATCTCCATGGTATAAGGATATTGTTTACTACTTGAAAAATCTAAATTATCCCCCTGACTTGGATAAAAATCAAAGGATAACTCTCAAACTTGTCTCCCAAAAATACCTCTTGACTAAAAATGGACTTGCATGGAGGAATCTAGATGGGGTTCTCCTAAGATGCATTCTAGAAGAATAGATCACTGTCTTGATGAAGACTTCCATAGTGGATTTTATGGTCGTCATTTTGCACCTAAGGTTACAACTCATAAAATTTTGAGAGCTAGTTATTGGTGGCCATCATTGTTTAAGTATGTTGCTTAGATAGTCAGAAGGTTTGAGAAATGCCAATGCTTTGTTGGTAGGATGAAATCTTCAAATTATCTTCCGTTATAGCCTATAAAGATTGAGGGTCGATTCAGACAATGGGGAATGGATTTCATTAGAGAAATCAGTGATTCATCAAGTGTTGGGCATAGGTAGATACTAATTGCGACTAATTTCTTCACCAAATGCATCAAAGTAATCCCTATAAATAGGGCAACACACCAGGTAGTCATGGAACTCTTACTAAATCAGATTATTTGTAGATTTGGTGTGCCTATTAAGATATTTGTTGATAATGCCATAAGCTTCAAAGCCAAACCTTTGGTGGCATTGTGCAAAGACTATGGGATTGAACTGACTTATGCTTCCAACTATAATCCTCAAGGAAATGGGCAAGTAGAATCAAGTAATAAGAACTTGCTCAAGATTATTAGAAGAACTTTGGAAGCAAATAAAAAGAGGTGGGGTAAACAATTGAAGTTTACCTTATGGTCTGATAAGATTACGCCTAAGAGAGATATATGAAAAAGCCCTTTTAAGCTTGTTTATGGAGCTTAAGTAGTTTTGCCTATGAATTTGTAGTTGCCAACCTATTAGCTCATGCAACAACTAGAAGACAATGAGAAAATCAACCACTATGAAATTAGGATTAACCATATTATTGAGCTTGATGAAATTCGAAGACAAGCTCATGAAATACACCTCAAGTTCAGGGAGAAGTTGAAAATATTTGATAAAAAGGTCACTCTAAGAACTTTCCAAGTAGGTGATTTGGTTCTACTTTAGGACAAAAAGCATGAGGAGAGAAGTAATCATGGCAAGTTTGATGCCTTGTATGTGGGCCCCTATTCTATTGACTGTCAAATTAGGGAACATACCTTCTTCTTGAGAGACTTGGATGGTGAAATACTAGAGTTGCCAGCCAATGGCAGTCATCTAAAGCACTTCTTTGACTGAGTCCGTAATCTATGTATCATATTGTATAGTGTATAGTTTTATTCTTCTGTTGTTTTGTTGTTTTGTTGCCCCTTTGATTTGGGCCTTATTTGTATAGTTTCCTTTCCTTTTGTTGTGTGTTCATTTTCAGATCCTTATGATCTATTTTTTTGTTAGGCTACCATGTTTTGCTGAGCCTTCATGAGTGTTTTCTAAGAAATTGTTAAGTCTTGACTCCATAGCCCAATGGATTGGCACTTGGTATGGTATTTTGTAGTTCTTTGTGCACCCACAAGGGGTATGCATCCCTAGGAAAGAGCCAATGTTAGTGCCAAAAATTGCACTAGAGCAATTGGGCCCTTGTCTATATCAAAGTTTATGTCCTTAGCCAAATTTTTATCTCCATGTGTTCCTTTGGAAGGTCAAGTTCATGTACATAATTTGCTAAGTCCTTTGTATTGTCTTTACTTGGTGAAGGTGTTCTTTCCCTTAGAATTTTTGGGCCTTTTACATGAACACAATGTCTGATGAAAATAGGTCTTTAAACTTTTTGTCTTGGATAAAAAATTCAAAGACTTATTTTCGTCAAACATTTTGTCTGCTACAAAAGTTCTAAAGGAATTCAATGTTTTCTCACTTTTGAGCTAAGTGTTTTAGAAAAGTTCTGAAGGGTTATTTCATTAGTTTAGGCTCATTTGTTTCAAACTTTTTATCTGTGACAAAAATTCCAAAGGGTACTTGCCCTTCAGACATTTTTCTCTCACAAAAATCTCGAAGGAATTGCAAGGTCATTTTATCCGGCCAAAGGTACTTTCTAGAAATCTTGAAGGGCCATTTTGCCTTTGCAAAATGTCTGAAGGATTATTTCCTTTGAGCATTTTTCCCTTGAAAAATTATTGAAGGGTACTTTCGAAGGGCCATTTTGCCTTTGCAAAATGTTTGAAGGATTATTTTCTTCAGGCATTTTTCCCTTGTAAAATTCCTGAAGGGTGTCTATAAAATATCTGAAGGATAATTCTAGATCCAGAGAACACTTACACAAATCTGGAAGGACCATTCAAAAAATTTGAAGGGCATTTTTGTATGGTAGGTACCCTTAAGAAAAAATTCTATAAGATATTTTCAAAACCCTGAAAGGTACTTTTGGTAAAATTACTGCGAAGTAGAGGTCCATTTCCTTTAAACATTTTGCCTGAGCAAAAATTCTGAAGGATAAGTCTGGATGGCGAAGGACATTTTCAAAACTCCCAAAGGGCACTTTAAAGAGATTGAAATACCATTCAAAAATTTTGAAGGGCATTTTTGTAGGGCAGGTGCCCTTAACAAAATTTTTAGAGGATATTTTCAAAAGCCTGAAAAGTACTTTAAGCAAAATTACTGCAGAGCAGAGGCCCATTTCCTTCAAACATTTTGCCTGAGCAAAAAGTTTGAAGGATAAGTCTAGATGGTGAAGGACATTTTCAAAACTTATGAAGGGCAGTTTCAAGAGATCAAAGGACCATTCCAAAAGTCTGAAGGTCATTTTTGTAGGATAGGTGCCCTTAGCAAAAATTATGAAAGGTATGTTCAAGTGCTTGAAAGATTCTTTTGGCAAATTTTTTGTGGGGTAGAGGTCTATTTCCTTCAAACATTTTGTCCAAGAAAAAAGTTTGAAGGAATTGCATTTCTTCGAGAGAAGTACTAAGGTCAATTTCTATGAGGAAATTCTTTCAGAAAAATTATCCAAAATAATTGTCCCAACAAAGGCAAAAGAGTTAAGTGTCAAATTCTTTTGGCAAAAGTATAGAGGTTCATTTCCTTTAGGATAATTACTTGGACACATTTATTGTGGGATAATAGTGCCAAAACAAATAGGGAGACAAAAACAAAGACTCAAAAAAAATTGTTGTGAAACAAAGTCCCTAAAAAAATATTTTCAAGTTATAGGTGACGGTCTCGTAGATGTTTTTGACTGGCATGCAAACATCAAATTTAAGCTACAGGAACTAGCCATTCGGATTCAAATGTTCAAGATAGTCACACGAGCATCATTTTTAGACCTCATGAAGTAGCCATTTGTTTTCAAACAAGGTAGATCCAATAACACATGTTTGTTCAAAATGGAATGATCCAATGGTGCATGATCAAGGTTAAATAGTCAAAGGGACTCAAGAAGCCCATGGGGTTGCCAAGTGGCATACCCTTAGGGCCAAGAAAGGGTAGTGTCCAATAATGCTCCATCCCTCAGATCATGATCTGATGGAGCACATTTGATCAACCCAGCCAGATCTGATGGAGTGAGGGTGACATTGAAATGGCAAAGGCTAAAGGAGTCTCACAAGGATAACAAGTGTCATCATCTTGGGGACTCAGATAAAGATCAATGACCTACAATCCATCCCTAAAGGTATCCAAGGCCCAAACACCTAGGTTTATAAAAAATCAAAGTAAAAAAGGTGAAATAAAGCTGAGTCATTATATTTTTATTTGATTTGCTTGTCTAAGTTCCTCCATGGGAGGATATTACAAGGTTTCAAGATCCAAGTGCGCCACTCCAAGGAATGATTACTTAAATAACCATAGATCTAGAATATTCCCCAAAAATCATTGCAAGAGCAAGTTGTTCCATGGCATGCATAAGAGGAATGGTAGCTGTCCAGGTAGTTCCAGCTATGCTAATGAGTGGCTAAAGGGCATCTCTAGGTGGTTACACAAAAGACAAATGGTTTATGTGGATCCTCAAATGAATATTCTTCTTCTAGCTCATGTAAGGTGAATTTCTAGCCAAGAAATCAAGAAGGTTGTTGTAAATCTCCATCATTTCTTGAAGAGCCAGTTAGAGAAATCATTTTTTAGGCAAATACATGAAGTTTCTAGGTGTGGTAAGGTGTTTTTTCCAACCCAGAGTAACTTGGCAGAACTTGAGGGGGTGTTTTACACTTTTGGAGGTTACAACTCTCATTCTCAGATTTGAAGGTTTGAAAAATATATAAATAGAAGGCTTATCTTCTATTCAAAGGTTGTTTATTGTTGTTGGTATTGGTTCTTCTCTAAGTATAGGCACTTCCAAATTTAGGGATCACTATTGTGTGTGTTTTTTTACCTCTCTTGCTAAGGTGGTTGCATCTTGTACGTCCATTAGCAAACTCTGAGAACATTTCTATATGTCTCCCCTATCTAACATGGAACAAATCCACCATGCTTGTCCCCATGTCAACATTTTGAAACATTGATGTATTTAATATTTTCTTTCAAGTTAATGGAAAATAAATGTGGTTCTTTATTTTACCCTATTGATGAAATGTAATGAGATATTTATATGTTGTGTTGATTGGGTATCTAGCTTTGTTTTCACTACAAGTTATCATATTAGGCATGAATCTGGGTTATAAACCCCTTTTTTCATAGAGATTTGGAAATATTTTGTTGAATACCTTATTAGGGCACCCTAGGTTCATAGATTTAGCAAAAGAAAGTATTTTAGATTATAGTTTTAGTATATGTTCTAGGGTTTTAGGGATCATTTGGGCATTTGCATTATATTGGCACTAATGGATGCACATTTCTCCTTGTAGTTTCTATGGCTTGCATCTTAGTTTTCCTACATCTTTGTAATATGTGATGTCATGTGTGTTTGGGTTCCACCGGCACACCACCCTCATCTTTTATAAATGACAAATTGTCCTAACCTATAAATGACACACTTTGTTGCATATTATAAGTGTTATTTGCCCTATAAATGCATAATATCTTGCTTATTTGGAATGTGTTTGTAGTTTGAGCTTTAAATCATAGCATTGAAATCTATTATTTAGTTCCTTGTGTTGTTGAATATTTTATGAAATGATGATTGCAATCATAATTTCATCTATCTCTAGTAGCTTGTGTATGACATAGAGTATTTGTGTATTTTGTGTGACAACTCTTCATGGGTGAAGTGTGAAAATGTGGTTATGCTCTGGTAATATTTATTCCTTAAGCCAAGAATCCCCATGGAGATTGAAGTCTAAAATCCCTCCATATGAGCAAGCTACCCCATAGGTTTTCTCACCTTGGTTTAGGTAGAGCCAAAAGTAGCAGGGAGCTAACCATACCCTCTATAGGTTCCTCTTAGTCATTTTCTCTAGTCTGGTCCATTCTTGATGCCAAACCCTCCCCCAACTACAATGACATTCTAGCAGGTTTCTCATCATTGCTTTCCATTCCCTTCAAGTGTGTAAATCTAGATTAGAGAGGTGTACAACTGGAAACCAACAACTGGGGAAAATGTCAAAACACTTGTATATTCAAGTTAATAAATTATTTTTATTTCCTAGTTTAAAATATCTTATTTTATTAACTTAAAATTACTATTTTCCTAGTTTACATTTTTTGTTTTCTAGGCATAAGATTCAATTTATTCAAAAGTAGATTAGTGAAAAACCCAAAAGCACATGTTGTACTAACCCTACATAGGGCATGGCAAGCAAAAGCACAAGAGGAGAGTGGTTGATTTGAATGTACTGGGAATGAGACCATTTGGGTAGATTCTTTCCTAAAAAGTTGATTATTGCCATAGGAACAATCATAAATTACACCAATTGTAAGTCACATAGAAACACCTATAAACAATCCATAGTTATCATCAGAAGAGATAAAGGAGAAAGCAGTAGAGGATTTCTTGGTTGAACTAGTAGAACAAACCAAGAATCAAGAGAAAAATGATTTCCATACTCCTTAGAAGAACACCTTTACACCATTTTAGAGGGTTCCTATTTGGCCACCCCTCACCCAAACTCTTTTCTAAAAGAGAATTTAAATCCCTTCTATCCCCCAAAAGAGATATCAAACTTATAGAACCTACTGAATTTCCTAAAGAAGACAACTTATTTGTTTAACCTTCAACTTGATTCTCAAGAAAGTCAACTCCTTCACCTCCATTTATGAGACACTCTTTTACCTTAGAGAAGCCCAAACTTTTCATTTATTATTCACTAAGGATTATAGAGATTGACAAAGAATTTCAAGAGTGGGTGATAAAAATTGTTGGTCTATGTATAGTCAAAAAATTCATGAAGGACCGCCAAGAAGAAAACACTATCAATGAGTTTGAAACCTTTTATTTTCCCATCCATACCCCTAGGGGAAATATACCTATGAAAAATATCCCTCATTCTATCCTACCTAATTCAGGGGAAAGGAAAATGAGGATCTATATACATTCCTCTTTGAGTTTGATGTCCTATTATACAATTATGACTACAACCAAGATGTTTAAAAGTTGAAGTTGTTTCTAGAAACACTCAAAGATGAAACCCTCAGATGGTTTATGGGTCTAAGGAAGGATATAGTCTCCAATTGAAGGCATATGAAGGAAAAGTTTCTTACCAAATATCAAGACTATTACTGAGAAAAAAATTATAGGAGAGATGACCATTTATGAATGTCACAAGAAGAGGATGAATCACTAAAGGATTACATGGAAAAAATTATGTTCAACCTAAAAAAATTGAAGTATACCACATTGACTTCAGATTATCACAAATTGATATTCTTGAAGAGAATTAAAGAAGATAGCTTGGAAGTGTTGGACTTAATGAGTCACAGAGATGTCTCACAATTGTCATTCATTGAGATCGGCCTTCTATGCAAAAATTATTTAAGGTAAAAAATGAATAAAATCATAGAAGAAAGATACTTCCTTCATCATCTATAAATGGATTCTCACAAATAAAGATAAGTAATTTACTGTAGGATATGAAGCAATATATTATCAGTCACATGGCTACACAAATGGATACATTACACACAAGGAGGAAATAAGAAGAAACATTGTAGACCTTGACGATTTATTATCTAAACTATCGTAACAAGAAAGTAGACTATAAATGCCATGTCATTTGAGTAAAAGTGACCAACATAATGGAGGAAGATCCTGAAACATTGGAATTGCATGTGATTGGTGGAGATGGAGATCATATTTTATATGTAACTCAATAAAGGCAATGGCCACAAAGGTCACCGAATCAAGGTATGTCACCAAATTGTACATTTTAAAATTATTAATTTTTAAATATTCTTAATGAGTATGGATCTAATTCTTGGACACCTATGCCACCCTAAAACCATAATTGGCCATGACAAATTACCCAACCTCTAAATAATTGGCAGCCACCCCAAAATTAGCCTTAGATGCCTGAAAATTGATAATAATAGAATACCTAAACACCAAATAATTGGAAACCATCCAAAAATTAGTATCAATAACCTCATAATTTGAATAAAAAAAGGTTCTCTTCCTCCAACCAATGGAAACAACTATGGAGAAATAACCAACCCTAGTTTTATAAAAATACTAGATTTCCACATTAACCACAATTATAATAACAACAACAACCAACCTTGATGCCTAACACTCAAACAACTCCTAATAAACCATAATTAATTGCCCAACCTATATGAAACCCTTCCAATTAGTCAATTCAACTGACACAAACCACCAAAATAATGTAATATCCAACTTATACAATGAACATCAATGAAGTCCATATTTGTTCAGGATGTGTTCTTCCATAACCCACCTTACCCATAATAATATAACCCTTGAAGAGGTTCCAAACACCCATACTAGCCCAAAACCACTACTCCTGAACCAAGCATAAACATAACACAAGAAGGGCCCACCAACCCTCCTTTTTCCTAAGAGATTTAACCTCCAACATTCATATTAAGAATTTGAATTTGATTTTCTAGGACAATTAAAAAAAAATTGTGTCAAAATTCCACTATTATAGGTTATAAAAGATGTGCCAATATATACTAAATTTGTCCATGACTTATGCTTAAATAATCTTGGTTGAAAGAAGAAGGATTCCAAGACCTTCCAAGTAGTTGGGCAACTTGTAGACATTATGTTATGCAATGTAGTTCCACCTAAGTATTCTAATCTAGTAGCCCTGTAGTTGATTTCAATGTTTATGAAATGATTATAAAAAATACCTTAATTGACTTAGGAGTATCCATCAATGTCATGACTATGGAAACAATGCATAAAATTTGTCTTAAACGTCTTTACCCAACACCTACCATTCTATAAATGGCAGATCGATCCATGCTAAAGCTGTAGAGGATTATAGAAGACTTAATCATAGTCATGGATTCATAGGAATACCCATATGTTTTATCATCTTACAACCTAACCCCATCTTAGGAGGATTTCCCCTTATCCTAGGAATACCATGGCTAGCTATAATCGATGCTTACATTGGTTGTAGATATAGGAACATGCTAATTTCAAGTGGTAATAACACTAATAAATTAGTGTTGTACCCATCGACCAAGCCTTCCTCTAAAACAAATCTAATTTTTTGGTTATAAGATGAAGATGAAGAATAGGTTTCTTTGCATACTTTGTTCACAATTGACTGCAACATATCCCTGAAATATCATGTTGAAGACACACTCATTAATAATGTCCTACAAAATACCTATCAAGTTGACTTAGAAACAAACAATCTCTTGCAATGTATACCATGTCCCCTCACAAACATTATTACCAAAAAATGTGTTCCTCTAATACTGTAAGAGATATTACAACCTTCCATTAACTACTACCACACCATTGTAACCATATCCCATTGTTGGGTATGTAGAATCCATGTTTTCTCTATCCAAACAAGTAGAAATCTTTTCGAGACAAACCCTTAATATCAATAATAAATTAGAACCTCAACAAGAATTTAAACTAGTAACCATGATCTAAATCCATAAATAGTCTTTTCTTGGGACTATTATGACATGAGAGGTATTCCCACAGATCTATGTACACACCACATTTACATCAAGGATGAGTGAAGACACAGTCACCAACCACAACGTAAGATGAACCCCATTGTTAAAGATAATAAAAAATGAGTTATAAAACTCTTGGATGCAAGGTTTATCTATCATATTTATTATATCCAATGGGTTTCTCCTCTTGTTATTGTACCTAAAAATGAGGGAAAATGGTGTATATGTGTCGATTATAGAGAGTTAAACACAACTACAAGGAAAGATCACTTTCCTCTTCCTTTCATTGACCAAGTAGTTGACACATTGGCATGAAAGAAATATTTATCCTTTTTTGATGGGTTTAACAGCTATAATCAAATTAGAATAGCTCAAGAGGTACATGATAATACTAATTTTACATTTTTTTGGGGTACCTATGAATATGTCATACTACCATTCAGTTTATTCAACACTCTTGCCACTTTTCAAAGGGTTGTTTTGTGCATATTTTATGATCTATCTCATGATTATGTTGAGATCTACATTAGTAACTTCACAGTCTATGGAGAAACATATGATGAAGCCCTCTAAAACTTAGATAAATTCCTCCAACATTGTCAAGACAACCAGTTGTCCCTAAGTCATGAAAAGTGCTACATGTGGATGACTAAAGACATTGTTTTGGGACACCACATCTCACTTACAAGAATTAAAGTAGACCCTGTTAAAATAATCACAATCAAGAACTTACTAATTCCACAAAAATAAAAAGAATTTGGAATTTTCTTAGGACATGCTAGATACTATCATAGATTTATCAAAGATTTAATTAAAATTACAACACATCTATTTGTTTTACTTTCTAAAGATGTTGATTTTATTTGGATAGATGTATGTCAAACAATGTTCCAGGAACTTAAAGATCTATTAGTAATAACTCCAATATTGAGAGGCCCTAATTGGACATTACCTTTTCACATCCACACAAGATGCCTCTGATACTACACTGGGAGTTGTCCTTGGTCAAAAGGAGCAGTCCTTGAGCTATGCCATCTATTTTATCAGTAAAAACCTCCAAGGGGATGATCTCAATTACATAGTGATGGAGAAATAATTTTTCTCCATAGTCTACACCATCAAAAAATTCATGCATTACATTATAGGTTATCAAGTTTTCATCCATATTGATCATACAACAATCATGTATGTAATGACAAAACCAACAATCACTAGAAGGATAATTATATGGTTTCTTCTACTACAAGAGTTTGATATTACCATTGTAGATAAGCCAGGTAAAGATAATGTAGTTGTGGACTTTCTATCATGTTTAACATCTGATGAACAAAGTCCCGTGGTAGATGAATCCTTTATTGATGAACATATTTTTACATTGTCTACTAAAAATCCTTAGTATGCAGGTATTACTAATTACTTTGATGTAGGATTACTTCCACAACATTTCTCTCCAAAAGAGAAACATAATTTGGTGGAGAAAAGTGGTCCATATTCATGGATCTCTTGGTATCTCTTTTTTACTGGATTGGATTTAGTCATGCATCAGTGTATAAGAGAGGATGAGGTTCTTGACATCCTTAGATCATGTCATGATGAACCCTATGGGGATCATTTTGTTGCAAATAAGACAACCATCAAGATAATAATAAAAATACAATTATATATACCCACTAGTGCGATCAATGTTAATGTATGGGGAAACCCACACATTATGATGAGATGTTGCTTCAGCCTCAAATGATTTTGGAACCATTTAACAAATAGGAAATTGATTTTTTTAGACTAATATATCATAAATCCAAAAACAAGGAGTATATATTATTTTGCATGGATTATGTGACCAAATGGGTAGACGTAAAAGCCTTAACACATGCACAAGATGTAAAAGTTGTACAATTTTTGTATGAATAAATTTTCACTAGATAAAGATTTCTAGGAGATATTGTTATAGATCAAGGGCCTCAATTCATGTCTAATCTAATAGCTACCCTTGTTTGTGAATATGAAATCAGGCACAATAAGTCCACCCTATATCATCCTTAGTCAAATGGATAGGTAGAGGTTATAAATAGAGAATTAGAGAACATTCTCACAGAAAAATAAATGTGCACCACAAAGATTTGGAAGAATGTCTTCTTGAAGTAGTATGAGCATACCATATCACATGGAAAACTATAACTAGATTTACCCCATATGAACTGGCCTATGGGAAGAAAAATGTTCTCCCCATAGAATTTGAGCATAAAACCTTGTGGATAGCTTTAGAACTTGGCATAGATTTGTCATAGGTATAAAAGGACAAAATCATGTAGCCAAATGATTTGGATGAAATCCAAAGAGAAACATTACATCATATATAAGGGATATAACAACAATGGATTAGATGTCATGACAAGTATGTCAAAATGAGACAATTCCATCTAGGAGATTAGGCCTTAATTTTTGCTTCTAAGGACCATGAAAGAAGGTTGAGAACTAGATGGCTTGCTCTTTATGAGATAGAGGAAGTGTTTAACAATGGAGCTATCAAGTTACACACAATTAACCTGATATGATTTTGCTTATTAGTTAATGGTCATCAGTTGAAATTGTATAAAATGCCACTTTCCAAAGGAAGCTTCACATGATAGTTTCTGGATGAACATACCCTTCCTTCCACTCAGTCCACATGGGACATTGTTAAAAAATTAGAAGGATATTATAGCCTGCACTTCCTCTTCATAGATAAATGCTAAGGATTTTATCACAGTTTGCTCTAGTCACATATATGTTTGGATGGCTATAGATTGAATAAACATTCTACTTGATAAACTGCTCTATTGATCAGTCAGGATCATATATATATATATATATATATATATATATATATATATATATATATCAATAATGAAAACCTTTGGGCATTATTGATGGACTTGGTTCTAAAACTAGACACTAGATGACCAATGTCTGTATAAAATTTCTCAATGAAAAATTAGTTTGTTGATCATCCAAGGGATAAAAAAAGGTAATAAAAATATACTTTTGATTTTCTTCTTTGCTCACCACCTCTTCTTAAGACCCGATCAACTGCTACCACTCCCCCTAGACAACTATAACTCATATCTTGTTTGCTTTTAGATTGTAAATTTAGTTGCTACAGGTTGAGTAGTCAATGCTATAAAATTAGTAGTGGATGCTATAGGGAGTTGAGAAATGATGCAAAAAGGTGGTAATTTCCACATAATGACTAATAAATGATATGAGATAGAAAGTATACATGGTACAAAGAGTAGAAGTTCCTATAGGATAGCCATCAATGACATAAGGATGTAATGTAGTGGCTTCAAGATCAATCATAGTTGGACACCTTTGATATAGAGATAAATGAAGTTACTACAAGATGATGGGATTACAATAAGAAGGATCAAATATCTAATGCCAGTTGAGATGGATAGTTATATATACTATTTTTTCACCTAGTTGCTTGCAACTACTACAAGGCACCTCTCAACATTTCAATAATTCCTTGACATCCTCTTCTTACAAACACTTATCTATTTGAGTAACTAGCATTCTTACCAGCAATCAGAAACCATGGAGATCATCACATCAACAATTTGATAATCATGCCTAAAATATCACTAGGCATAGAAACACTATAGAAAGATCACCATTAGGTTTTCATAAAATTTCCATCTCATCATTACTCTATCAGCTTCCAACATGTCCTATTGCTACCATAACTCACTTGAGGCAACTGTACAAATCCATATTATTGATAACCAACTTGATAAAGGTAATAATGTCTTTTTCTTTCAAAATAATCATATTTTATTTCATTTATATATTTATGACTATTTAATCATATGATTATGAGTGCTATTTAATAACTATGGGCTTAGCCCATGGTAATTCACTTCCCTTTTTGGTAACTTATCCCATCATAATTGATACATTGTTGTCAAAATTCCTCTACCATAAACTACCTTTTTATTGCACATTTGACATATTATGTTTTGAACTCAAGGATGAGAAGATTGATTGCATTGATATGCTACATGATCTAAGGTACACGTAGAAAAATAAATAATTAATGCATCTATGAGTAGGGAAGCTAAGATAATAATGGTCACTAAACAAGCAAAACACACTACTCCAACAGACCCTAAAAAACACTCCTTTTATTTTCGTTGCAAGTAAGTACAAAGTAACCATGGGAGAACACATCATTCAGAGAGAATCTACATACCTAATACCACTACATGCCAATCAAGATGTTGTAAAATATTCCAAAATGCAGGATGGATGACCTATTTTGAAAGATTGACTGGGTACAATGACGATATTGTAGAATAATTTGTTAGCACCTTTGTCAATGAGGAAATTACTATCAAGGGGTTGATGATAAGATTAATTGAAGACTTGATAAGTTAGGTAACTCGTATTCTAATGATAGGGGAGATATGGGAGAGAAAACCTAGTGCTGCAACAACAAGGGAGATATTATGTGTAGGAGATGAGCAATTTGTAGCTTCAAATCAAGGCACACTATGTTCCTCTTTACCCCAGGTATGGCTAGAAGTTGCTATGTTTATTGTCAAATATTCAACCTGTGAGGGTGAACACTCCATGATCTATGCAACTCATTTCAAATTCCTTAATAATCTAAGGCATGATAGAAGGGTAAATGTGCCAAGTTTTCTACTAAATTTGTCGAGAAGGATGTTATAAGAATATTAAAAGGTAAATATCCATCAAGAGAGGGATAAAAGTATGTGTATTTATATGTTTGGATTAATTATTTCAACTCACATAAAATGATGAACATCCATATAAAAAAGGGCAAAGGCATATACATTCCTGTGAAAATCTTAATCTATTTTTTTAATTTTTAGAGTTGGTTTTGTCTTTGGGTTTTAGAAAAGGTAGGATTAAGGTTTTATTTGGGAAGTAAGGTTTTATTAGTAAAAGTAAGTTTTCTTTGGAAAATATTGAAGTATTTAACATAGGTTGGGGTGTTTAATTATTTTTTAAAACTAGAGAATCTATTTTTCAAGAAATAGGGTGTTTATTGAACACAGATAATGTGTTCTTAATAAAAATTTAAACACAAAAAATGGTGAATGCTAGAAAATGGTGAATGTTTATTAATGTAAAGGGTTAAAGGTATGTGTATTTCTATTAAAATCTTAATCTAAATTATTTATTTTTAGAGTTGATTTTGTTTTATAGTTTTAGAAAATGCTGGGTTAGGATTTCATTCATGAAGTTATGCTTTTTATTCGTAAAACTATTGTCTCTTTGGAAAATATTTAAGTCTTTAACAAGGGTTGGAGTGTTTAATTATATTTTCAAAGAGGGTGAATCTCTTTTGATAAGAAACATGCATTTTTTTTGAAATAATATATGGATTTAGCATAAATACTTTAGTATTTTAAGTTAGAGCTTAAGTCTAAATAATTTAAGATTTTAAATTTTTGTAGATAATTGCTTTGTTCATGTTTTGACATATAAATGTATTGAAGAATTTAAGATTCTTGTGAAAATATTTAAGGTTTGAGCCACAATAATGCAGGGTTTTAGTTGAATCATTGTCTTAGTTAAAAGGCATTTAATGTTTTGTTATGCAAGAAAATTATTATCTCTATTTTTAGTTGAATTTGGTCTATAGTTTTATTAAAGAAATCTAAATTTCTTATTAACTATTGAAGGTCTTCATAAAATGTTTTACATTCTTTGTAGCTAAAATTTGTGGTACTTCGAATTTATAAAAAATACGAAAAAAAGCAATCATAAAATTTTTCACTATAAAAAAATATAATTTCAAATTGAAGAATGTACTCTTCAATTTTTATTTTTTAATCAAAAAGATACAATTTAATTAAAATTACAAGAATTTTCACTTGTTATGTATGCAATTCCATATTTATGGAAGGAACCTCAGTTGTTAGGTGCTTGAGAGATGTTTGACATATTTTTTATAAAGATTAATTTACTTTGGGGCATTGGGGATCCATGCTTTGAACTTCAATTTAGCAAGGAGATTTAGTTTATTTAGCATTGTGTATTTGTGGATCACATGGATGTTTAATCTTTGTGATTTAGAAAATATTTTAAGTTTTATTTCTAAATTGGGTGGATGTTTCTCTTTTAAATTTACAATGAATTAATTTCCTGGGCACTAGATGGATGACTTTATATTGTGTGCATCTTGGACAATTTTCCAAAAACGTTAATTTCATTTGCTTAGTATTTTTAAGTGAGAATGGATGTTTATGGAAAAGTTTTTTAAATCTTGATGTTGGTTCGGTCAATCTTTAATTTTTGATTTAAAAAATAATTCTATTTTTGGGCTTTACATTGATGTTTAGTTTTTGGTTTTATGTGATTTTTTAAAATTAGTAAGGTTTTTGAGTATTGATAGTAAGGCTTTATTCTTTTTGATAGTAACAAATTTTAAATTTTTAGTCTTTGTTTTGTAAGGAATTATAAGAATTGATTGAAATAATAATTTTTACCCAATAGACCAATAAAATATAAGAATTTTTATATTATATCAAACTTCCTAAAATTTTAATTTAATTTCTATAATTTTTAGATTCCAATAAAACTCTTAAAATTATTTATTTGTCATTTTATTGGTTGATATGAGAATTTTTCTTGTTCTTGTTATATAAAATTGTTTTAATTTTTAAAACAAAAAATTCAATGATGACATGTGTACAATAACAATAATTACTTACATTAAATAAGTTATTTTTTGTTCCGTATATAAATCATCAAATAATTTTTTTTAAATAATTTTTTTAATGATAACATGTGTCCAACAACATTAACTATTAGCATTTGTTGAAGGATATGCTGATATGTTATTGCTGTTTTGCTTTATTTTCGCTGTATATGTATTTTTCTGATATACTTCATTCAATATAAAAAAAATTATTAATATTAAATTAGGGAGAACTTCCACGAAATCTTCAATATAATTATTATTCAAGTGTTAATTAAAAGCAATAATTTTTAGTGACTAAATTATTGGAACTAACATCCTCCCCTGAAATTAGGGACTTGATACTTAGTAAAATACAATCCAACACTCAGTTTTTTATTCATTATTTAAAAATATTATTCTTTAACTCGTACCAAGCACATATATTAGGCACGTATTTAATTAATTACATAAAGATATTATTATTATTATTATTAAAACTCATGTTAAATTTAATTGTAAATGAAATATATCTATTTAATTAAATAAAGATATTATTTTTATTTTTATTCTTATTTTAATTTATATTAATTTTAATTGTAAATAAGATATATATGTACTTTCCTAATCATTTTATCCCTTATAATTAAATATTTGGCAGTTAGTAAAATATAATCTAAAAATCAATTTTTTTAAATTATTTAACAACATTATTCTTTAATTTGTATTATTTTTTGTTAAATATATTATGTTTATTTGTTCATTTTATTCACCTTAAAATATCTCTCCTTATTTGTTTTACTAAATATAAAAAATATTTTAAATCAAATATTCTAAATATGGGTTTAAATATCTTCTTATTTTTTATTATAAAGTTTTTATTTAATTTTTACAATTTGTAAACTTAAAAAAAACTATTAAAATTAATTATTTCTCATTTTATTGGTGGTACAACAAATTTTTCATGTTTTTGTAATATAATTTTAAAAAAAGATTTAAAACAATTTTTTTAACGTAAATATCTGTACATGCAATTATGAATTTATTTAACTAAAAGATAAGTGTACATGCACTTCTTCATAAATTATGCTAATTAATTAGGTAGTTTTGTTATTTCGGATAAATAACATATATTACTAAAATTGTAGAACACCATTAATTTCTATATTTATTAAATAAAAATATCAAATAACAACTTGCAATATGTTAGAGAAATTGGTGGAGATATATAATAATAATATTTTAATAACACATTGTACCTAGAAAGTTACTCTGAAACCCCCACCCCTGACATTGCCTCCACTCCCACTTGGACATATATTTTATATACTCAGACATATAAGGGACTTGAGAGCATTAAACATTGTGTTGAATTAATCACGAAAAAACATCTCTAAATAAGTGATAGAGAATTCGAGGCCTTCAAAATTAATCGTCTATATTATTATTTTTAAATATTAAACCCCTATACTTACATGGATTGATGCACAGTATACATCCAACATAACAATATAGCTAAACCAACGTTCTATATTAACTATTGTACCATGGATATATAGCTTTGAAAAATGAAACAAAAATCAATATATCTCAATTATTGGACATGAACATTCTTTAAAATCATATTTTTACGTATTATATAAATTATATAGTGTTAATCATATATAATATTATATTTATTTTTAGTAAATACTAATTTCATTTTAAAATCTAAGTTTAGAAAATTTGATTTTTATTAAAAATAAAAATAAATTGAGCGAAATAAATCATTCTAAGTTTTGAGAATGAAACTCAATCTTAAAAAAATATTTTTTAAGAACAAGTATGAGATTTTTTAAATTAATAATATAATAGTATAATATTATATTGTTTATAAATATTATGTTATTATGCTATTTCTCAAATTTGAGTTAAATATTTTACTATTAATCTATAAATAATGTCTATAAATATTATGAATACTAAGTAGCTTTAATTAAGAAATATATTATGACTCATTTGTAGATTACGATTAGATATTATTAATATTGGACAATTTAATTATATGATCTGCCTAAGACAACTATCATAGAATCATAAAATTAACAAATGTATTGTTAAGTATTTATTTAAAAACTAGGTCTTATTAATCTATTTCTCTATTATCCAATATAAATTATTAAAAAAATACAATCATGATTTGTATTCTTTTGTTTTGCCCACACAATATGCTTTTGCAAATGATTCCTACCTATCTTCATAATTTTATTTATTTCAATTTCCTATTTACAATACAGAGGCAGGGACTAGTCAATATGTGACCCTTGTTTTATTAAGTGGATAGTGGTGTCGTGAATTATTAGGAATATTAGGTTTTTTAAAGAGAGTTTATATGAAATTCATGTTATCTATTGGTGATGATATATATTAGTTTTTAAGGGAGACTATAGGATTTATTTATGTTTAAGCTAGAATTATTGTAGGATATGGTGGCCAATTATAATGCATCGATTTCAATGTGGGAAAAATATTGTAGCATTTTGCAAAGTCAAATAACAAGTTTTTTAACAAAGCACATAAAATAATATTATTTGGTGGATGCTGATTGGATAAAAACCATGTTATTACTAGCATCATTTTGATCAAGGCACGACATTTATGTCAATTTAGGTAGAGTACAGGATTGGTTATTACGTAGAGCATGGATTTGATTTGGTGTTGAATGCTTAATCTATTCATGCAGTGTGGATTGTCTCACTCCATAGTTTAGCATTCAATGTTGGGTTTTTGTATTAAATACCATGGCAGTGGATTTAAAAGTGGGGAATGTTTACAAAAGCTTATTCTTGTCTGTTGGGTTCATTTGCAAATCAGTGTGCATTGCTATAGGTTTTTTAACCTTATGTATATGGTTTTTTATTTATTATGGATTTAATTTGACCAAGGTTTTTTATCTTGTGCTTATCAGTTTGAAATTTTGTCTTTGTCATTGTTTATAGGGAGTAAGAAGTGGGAAATGATGAGTAGTGGATAGCAAAGATTTGATCTTAGCAGTGTGCACAATGTGATTTACACATGGTGCTTTCTATTTTGGTTTTTTTAAGTTGTGCTTTCAGTTTTTGTTAAAAAGCTTTCTACAATAGGTATTGTTATTAGTTAGGACATTGATATTAGGTTTAGGGTTTGTGTTTTTTATATGTTGTTAGATAGGTTAAATAAGGTAGAGTAGTTATTTAAAAAACCTCTTTTAAATGTGAAAAACCTTTGCCATGTTTGAATTTTATATTTAAATCCAGGTTTAGGGGTTATTGTTTTGATTTTATTTTCTTTATTTGAGAGTGTATACACAAAATATTTTCAAACTTTATCAATTATTAATGCTTTCTCTCTTGCAGGACCCTATCGAGTCTCAATCTCTCTGAGTACATAAAGGATGCACCAAGAAAAGGGTGGGTAGACCATTGGTGCTTCATATGATTATTGTCCCCTATAACACCACTTGTTATCAATCCAATCTTCTCTTATACATCGCCCTAAGCCTTATCTCCTCTCTTGCACATTCCTCCAAGTTTTTCACCACATTCATTAGCCCCTTCTTAAGCCTAAAACCCTTTTTGATGGTTTACGTTACATTATCAGCCCCATCAACCCTGTATTCAAATTTATAAAAGCAAGTTACGAGTCTAGGTCAACTCTGACTGACCTAGACAAAGACCTAACTTATATTTATAAAATAATAATACAAAGTTGATTGGGCTGACCTTGTCAGCTAAAATTTTATAAAGGTTTAGGGGTTAGATTCAACTATATATACACATTCCTTTTACCATTTCTTAGGAAGACAAGGAGTTAATTATTCATTTGTGCTTCTTTACAATCTACTTTTTTTCCATTCTACTTGATGAGTTATAGCTTAGGGTTTATACTTGGAGAAGAATCTTGTCTTGTGGAAAAGTTTTAGATGTTTTAGCCTTTATTAGTGATCCTTAAAAACCAAAATAACCTCTTGAAAAGCACTTTTGGCCAAATGAGAGATTGAGTCTCGATGGGTTCATCTTCAAGGTAAGTATCTCTAACTTTACTCCTCTATTTTAGTAGATAGAAATAACATAAGTAATGGATTTTAAATATGTTGCTCTCTCCATGCATTAGGATTTTACCTATACATAGATTAATTAGGATTCTCTTATGCATGTATAATTTTTATGTTTATTACCCCCACTTTGTGCCACAAGCTTTGGTGAGCACTAGATTAGGATTTACTTTACTTGTTATTTACTTTATGAATATGAAAACATAGGACCTAGCTAAGGTTATTTCATGATGGTGTTTGAGTAGAGCTTTTGGAACCCTCTCTAGTGATGTTATTGTGGTAATATATCCATTGGTTAGGTCTAGTGGATCCATCTTGGTGTTTCTCTTAATTTCTACTCATTTCTTAATTAAGAAAGAAGGTAAGAAACTAGTAATAAGGGTATGGTAGAAGAACCTAGTTGTTGTGCATGCATGATCCAGATGAGTGTGGAGAGATCTTTTTTATCTTAAAAAGATGAACTGTAGATAATAAAGTACTCATGCAGAGAGGTTGTTAGAAAGATAGTAAGGTGGATTGCCTAGCGTGAGCTAGATCCAAGAAGCATGAGCTTGCTAAGAGGCTATCAATCCACTCTTTGATAACAGTTAGGTTGAAAGAGATAAAAAGAAGTACTTGAATTAAATAATAGAAAGAATTGAAATTAAATACAAGAAAAAATATATGATTGATAATAAATAAACTAAATTTAGTAATAACGGGTCAATATTAGTGCTAAAGTAGGTTAGGTTAGGTTTAGAAAATCAAGCAGGGGTTTGTGAACAGGTAGGGATATAGAAAGTCAGATTTAGTTAGGGGTAAGGTGTTGGAAATAACTTGATGTATTTCTTACCATAGTGGCCATAAATGGTTGATGGTTGATTGCTAAAGTAATTTTGATAGAGTAATGGTACTTTACCTTAAGAGAAATTTCAGCAGAGGTTCAAATCTCTATTGTGGTTACTAAATTATTAGAAGGAAGATTGGTTAGAAAGCTTGAATACCTATGTGACACAATGCTTATGATGATGCTTTTTCACCTCTTACTCCCCTCCTTTTATAGGCAAAGAGAGATGGAGGATAGAAGGTTCCCTAAGAGGTTGGCTTGCTAATTTTGATGCTTCATAGTTTGTTAGTAATGGGCAAGGTGGACATATTAAATTATGTCATGCTAGCTTGTACATAGCTAGTATTTGTGTTAGAATGAGGAAAACCTGATCATCGATGGTCAACCTAACTCTCAGTGGTCATACTAACCATTAATGATCGAGTGTCTAGAAGTAAAGGGGTCAAGGTGAGTTAAAAGGGTTGGGTTAAGGGTCAGTTAGTGAGTTTAGTTAGCTAAGTAGCTAACTTGACTTAGGATCTGATAGGTTGGTTAGTGGGTCAAGAAGGGTTAAGTGGTCTCTAAGGGGTTTTGAAGTATTTTGACATCTAGAACCATTATGTGAAATTTTATAGTGTCTACATTTTACCCTTTTTTGTTATGCAATTTATGTCAACAAGTTGTAAAACTAAAAAGGATTATGGGTCAAAGGTTGGTTGCCCTGAGTATGTGAGGAGGTGTTCCCCCTCAAACTAGGACTTGATGAGTTGAAACCAAAATCAATTCAGGGTTTGATAAGCAGTTTATGGTGAGTCACAAGGTTGGTGATAATGGTGGTTGAGCATTTAAACCACAAACATGTGCACAAAATATGACTAATTAGATTGCAAAAATATTAAGTTGCCATAGTTGGTATAAATAAGGTTGGTTCTAAAAAGATTGATGATAGGGTAACTGGGCCATAGTGTTAGTCATAGCTGATCCAATTATTCCTATCAAGTCTCCTAAATAGGGTTAGTGGTTTTGCAGGTATCCAAGGTAGGAAGTGCTCTCATTAAATACATAAATGGTCTGGTTGTACACTAGGTGGTGCAAATTCAAATGTTCAAAATGACAAGGTTGGTTAGTGTGGTTAAAAATACCAAGGTAGGGTCATCGTAAAACATGCTATAGTTCGGGCCAGAATGGTGAATGTCGAGGTGAACATGGTCTAATGGTTGGTTAGAAAAGGGTAATCTCCAATAGTTTAGGTATGTGGAGAAGGGTAATATCCAAAAGTAGGCACTAAGGTGATGGGTGCCAAAAAGTCAAATGATAAAAATGGTAACATCCTAATCATTGATGGTCAAGTGTCCCAAAGTCAACTGTCGATGATCACCTTGATCATTGATGGTTAGGGGGAAACCCTAAAATGTTAGAAGATAAAAAATGAAAGATAGAAAATCATTTTCAATTTTGGATTTTTACTTTCAAACTTCTATGCATTTTGGCAAATTTGTAAGTTTGACATTTTATGCAAAGAAGCTAACAAGGTGGGGTCAAAGTGTTGACTGGGTGATTGTTGATTGGTTGAGTGCACCTAACTACTAGATTTGAGGATGTAGGGTAGATAGAGACATGGCTGGGTAGTGGGATGTGGGATTCATCCTTGACAGTGGTCAAGGAATGAGGTAAGGTCTATTCTTGAAATATTAGTATATATTTTTATGGTAGTTTGAGAGGTAAATTGTGTTAGTTTGTTTTTTCTAGGGAGAGCTTTTGGGTATGCCCTAGGTTTTAGTTTTAGGTTGATTTTTAGTCAAATTAATGGGTGAAATGTGAAATTAAGAGGATAAGTTAGGTTAGAAGAGGTAAGGATATGCATTAGATAGGTTTATTATAGGGTAGGATGACATTTTTAGTGGTTTTGGGTAGGGTAGGGTTAGGTATGTTCTACTACCGATCACACACAGTGACCATCGACAGTCATACCTAATTGTTGATGGTTGATGATCGAGGAAAATTGGTAATTCTGACCATCAACGATCATGATGACCATAAATGGTTGACCAATTGATCAAAAGCCTTTAATAAAAGGGCTAAGGAAAATTAAAATGTTAAGTGATTCTGATAAGTGGTTAAGTTAAAGTAGAATGGTTAAGTGATAAAAATTTTAAGGTCAGAGGTAAATGGAATGCTATAACATAGGTGGCTATAGGTAAAGGTTTGATCTAGGTTGGTTGTGTGTTAAAAAGAGGTTGATTTAGGTTGGTATAGGGAATAATAGATGTCATTAGGTAGGATAAATGAGGTAAGAGAACATGGGAAAAGTAGTGGTATGGAAAACTAAGTGTGCATGATAAATTGAATTTTGTAGGCATGAGATCAGATTCAAATGAGGGATCAGGTCCCTAGGATCTTTATGAATATCCATGGGGGGATGATAGATGGTGACTGGGTGCACATAGAAGAGATGGGCCTCAAAGCTATAATACATTACCATCACTTATCATGAGATGTGGCAATGATCATGGTGATCATCAAGAGATGGGATCTAGATATGAACACCTTCCTCTTATCGATTAGTGAGATGACCATCTTGCTAGAGGACGTACATAGGATTAATCAAATACTAATTTGGGGGGAGTTGATATATCATATAGAGAGAGATGAGAAGGATGAACAAGTTTATGATGATGATCACATGCTTTCTAGGTGGCATGTTGTAGGTTTCAGTTATAGGCCTCTATATTAGTGACGAAAAGATGACCAAAGATTGATGATGATGATGGTAGTCTCCTATTTTGTGCTTCCAAATTCAAGTAGTGGGAGGTATCCTTATTTACTTCTAAGTGTGTTGGTGGAGATGCTACTAAGATGCACAGTGTTTGGTTGGGACCCTATGATTTTAGGTTAGATTTATAGGGATCTATTGGGATTCCAAGCTCATAGGTGATATGAGATCATCGTGGGATTCATTCTGCACTATTGGGTATATGAGCATATTAGGGTCCTGAGGTTGATGGCTATACCATATGAGGGCTATGCCCAGATGAAATTTAAAGTGCGTTTCATGTAGTGGTGGGGTGACTATACACTTAGAAGAGTTAGAAGAGGTGCAAAGGATATTGACTGGTTTAGGAATGCACTAGATAGGTTGGTTGCTAGAGATGTGGTCTGGAGTCTATATGTCAGCTTTCTTTGGTGGGCTCACTACACTCGACATACATTGTCATTATCGAGTTAGAGATGGATCTAGAGGAGGAGAGAGGGTGAGACTGAGCTCATCCCATTTGACAGAGTTCATCTTGGTATAGGGGAT
Organism: Torreya grandis; assembly: GCA_037957365.1. Classification (NCBI taxonomy): domain Eukaryota; kingdom Viridiplantae; phylum Streptophyta; class Pinopsida; order Cupressales; family Taxaceae; genus Torreya; species Torreya grandis. Next base: position 3,594,170 of record JARHVA010001238.1, read on the forward strand.
TCCAAGTTTGTTCCTGAGGTAAAGGAGGGAAGATGTTGAGTTTTTGCTTCTCAAGCCACAATAGAGGAGGTGGTGCTAGATCACAAGGAGATACATATTAGAGTGGAGGTTGATGGTGATAATTTTGTTGATGGCTATGCAACATGGTACTAATCTCTTTATGTAATGACCAATTTTGGGTGGGATGATGGGGGCCAATAGGCTATGGATGTGGATCTAGTTGGTGGGGGTCCATAGGTACAAGTATAGGGAGGTGGCCTTGATGGATAAGTAGGGGTAGTGTTGGCCACTGTAAAAGCATATATTATAGCTTTAGAAGGGTAGGTTGCCATATTGTAAGGCTAGATTGTGACATTACAGGGTCATGTTTCCATCATGATAGGTGAGAGGGATCAGGCTAGGACCTCACTAGGCTTGGTGACCCAGGAGAGGGACACCTTGAGATATAGGGAAGGAGTAATGGTAGCACCAACAAGACCACTAGGTATCATCCCTCGGCATGGTACTTGGCCATAGTGGAGGAGTTAAGGTATTATGAGGCCATAATTTTGACATAGTGTCCTGATTAGCCTTGATGGGGTGAATATAGAGCCAATTTGGTAGGTAGTATATTTGTGGTGACCTTGAGTTAGCGGGTCACGTCGATGGGTAGATAGGTAGGCACCCTAGGAGGATAGACACTAGATGATAGTGGTAGTGCAGGTAGGGCTAGTGGTAGTGGTGCCCCAGGGGAATGATGTGATATTCTATGATGTATAGATATAGGTGTACATGATTTTTATACCAGCCTATGTGGTGATGCAGTGAGATGTACATGTTTTGAGAGAGAAATATATACATTTTTACATGTATTATTTATTTTGATGACATGATGTATATGATGATGTGGTGTTGATTTATATATAGATGTGATTTATGTTTCATAGTTCTTGGTTTTGGTTTTGATGTTTATGCTTATGCTTTATGAAATGTGGACTCAATAGCTTAGGCATGTGATGATTATGGATGATGTTTATGATTATACGGGATTATGATGTTTATGATACGATGTTTTATTTTATTATGATTTAATGTTTATGGTTTATGATCATGGATTATGTGATGTGTTAAATATGGTTATGATGTTATGATGTATAGTGATTTTTTTTATGGTTATGATGTTTATGATTATGTGATGTGTTAAATATGGTTATGATGTTAATGAAAGCACATAAATCAAGTTAGATAACAAACTAGATGTGGGAAAAGAGATAAGAATCAGGAGACATAGGTCTACATGAACCAATGATGAGAGGATAAAGAAAAGTCATGATGATTTTTCAGTAGTAAGGAAAAAACAAAATTGAAGTTAGATTGGCTTAGGGAACATAAGCCTTTTGAATGCTTCACATTAACATGCTTTGGTTGATAAAAAAGTGTCTTGATCACATTATGTCAAGTAATCTCATAATCCCTTGATTTGTAGATGGTATAAAGGGGAGGTAAGTGATAGGTAGTGTGAAGGATAACCTTATGTGGGTTAGTTTTCCCATTCTATAGGTGACCTAAAAACCATAATAGACAAGTCCATGTCTTCATGCAAGGTGTAGACTGATCGATGTGGGAAGTCTACTAGTGCTAGATATGAAAGCTGATTGCAGCTTTTTGGGATAGCTTGTTATGATTTTGATATAGGTATTTTGTTATTTTTGATAAGTTTGTGAAACTAATTGATGTGGGAATATTTAAATGATTCCTTTGACAAAATTGACTTAGGCATCCTTCAAGGGAATGGTCTAAGTTTGGATGTGTTTATTTTGGTAGCTGCCCTTCAAGGGATCAATTTATCTTTTAAGAAATTTAGTTTTGGGTAGTTTTACTTCAAGGGAGCAGTCTAAAATGCTAGAGATATGTGACCCAAGTGATATTTTGGCATCCTAAATTATTTTGATGGTAAGTTTAGACATGGACAAATCTATATAGGCTTAGAGTTTTACCTTTATGATGGTAAATTTTTTAGCTTAAATGGTTAATGATAGGTGAAAGGGTTTTGAGAGACAATGACCATGGGATTCTATCTGAAATGAGATGAAAAGTATGCATGAGAACCATGCTATGGGTAGAGTTGTGTTACCCATATTTAGGATTAGGCTATGACTATGATGGCTGATCACATGGTTTTGTGTTGTAATCAATTATTGTTAAATGGATAGGAGGAAGGTGTGAAAATCTCATAAATCAAGGGATGAGGTTAAGTTAGACAAAAGAGTGAGTTTGATCTTTGTTTAATAAAAGAAAGGATGCAAATGTGAAGCATTGAGAGGCTCAAATTTTGGTTTACATTTGAGAGAGGACAAATGATAATCTCTTGATCCATACTTATGGGTTATGATATAGGGTCCAAGTCAATTGAAAGCAAACTTGCCTATTTTGCTTTCCTGTATATTGGTTACATGTTGATTTTCCTTCAGGATGAGATCTTCGATGTTAAATTCTCATTCTTTTAGGTGCTTGTTATAGGCACACTTGATTCACTCTTGGTAGACATGAAGATGGTTAAGCACTACTAGGCAATGCTCGTTAAGTAGCTCAAGTCATACTAGACATTCTTGATGGTAATCGCTCTAAAAAATGAAGTCTTGCAAGGATATGTGAATAGAAGGAATCTAGACTTTGAGAGGCAAAAATGCCTCTGCTTTGAAGACTAGAGAGAAAAGGGTAGCACTTGTAGAAGTTCAAATGCTAGTGTGATAGGGCCATAAAGCAAAAGGGATGTGCAAGTGCCAATCCTGACTAGAATCATTGACCCCTTTAGTTAACATTTTGTTGAGGATTTTGTTAGAGGCTTCTGCCTGTCCATTCACTTGTGGATGATACAGTGAGGAAAATCTTAACTTGATGCCAAATGCATTTCAAAAACCTTAGTCTTCTTTGTTTTTTTTATAGATTTTCCATTATCAATGATGATCTTATGGGGAACACCTAAAAGATAGATGATATGATGATTGATGAAGTCAACTATCTTGTTGGCTTTGGTTGAGATGAGAGGAATGACCTCCATCCATTTGGTGAAATACTTGGAGGTGGTGATGATGGATTGGTTCTACTGTAAAGAATGAGGATTGATTTCCCTAATGAGATCTAGTACCCATTGTGAGAAGGGCCAAAAGTCCTTGGATACTTGAAGGCCATGGGCTGATGCATGATGTAAATTGGCATGTTGTTGATATTTAAGACAATTCTTTACATAATCATAATAGTCATGATTGTGGGTGGGCCAATAGTAGCCGAGGTGAAAGATACATTTAGAAATAACTAGACCACTAAAGTGTCCCCCACAGATCTTGTCATGCATTTCCTTGATAACATGGGAATCTTCATGGTTGTGTAAATAATGAAGAAGGAAGCTGGAAAAACCATGCTTGAAAAGGATTCACCCTAGTATGGTATAAAAAGAGGTGGTCTGAACAAAAGATCTTTAGGCATTCCTAGAGAGGTTGGGAGGAATGATGTTGAGGTTGAGGTAGTTGAAGGTTTGCTCATATCATATGTATGATATAGATGCCTCCACACTATAAATGGTAGGAAGGTCATAATGGATATATGAGGGTGTGATAAAATGATGGATGGTGATAAAGAGCTTAGAATCAACAAGCACATATGGGATCTGGGAAGCAAGGGAAGTCATTGTATTTGTGAACTTATTGGTAGATCATGGAATAGATTGTATAAGGTAATGATAAAATGATGCTAAGATTACATCTACTAGCTATTTGTACTTTTTCAAGACATCATTCTTACATTGGTAATATCCATTGACCGGTTGACCATAAGTTGGGAATCACCAAAGATATTGATTGTCTTAACTCCCAAGGCTAGAGAAATTTAGAGACCTATTAGTAGGGCTTCATACTCAACCACATTGTTGGTGCACTCAAAATAAAGTTTAAAAGAAAGGAGAAGAGGTTCACCATCGAGGGGAATGAGAACAACTTTGACACCCCCACCATGCTGGCATTTTAAGCCATCAAATAACATGGTCATTTGATAGATGGGATCTTCTTAATAAAGAATCATGATGCACTCATTCAAAAATACAAGAGAAAGTGGTTGGTTATCTGGTAAAGGAGCTTTGGCCAATTGATCAGTAATGACTTTCCCTTTGATCAAATTTTGCTAGAATAACTCAAGGTCAAACTCAGCTAGGAGCATGAGCCACTTAGCCATACACTATTTTTGGTATGGTTTAGAGTTAATGTACTTGAGTGGGTCAGTGTTAGTGATGAAAAAGGTTTTGTGATTGAGAAGGTAATGATGAATTTTGGAAGCCACAAAGACTAAGGTGAGGCAAAGTTTCTTAGAGTGGGTGTATCGAGTCTCATACTCTATAAGTGTTCAACTTATATAGTAGACAACTTGTTTTTTGTTTTATTCATCCTAATGAGTGAGTATTGCCCCTAAGGAATGGTCAGTGGGAGATGTATAAAAGTAGAAGGGTTGGTCCTATTTAGGAGGGATAAGAATAGGTGGAAAAATAAGGTATTCTTTGAGTGAATTAAAAGCTTGTTAATAACCCTTAGTCCACTTACAAGATGTTTCATTCTTGAGAAGATGGTGAGAGGGTTGACATATATCTGATAATTGAGAGATGAAGTGACTAATGGATTAGAGCTTCCCCTATAGGCTGTGGAGTTGTTTAAGGTGGGTTGGAGGTGGCATGTCGAGGATTGCTTTGACTTTGGCTAGATCTACTTCAATTCCTTGAAGAGAGACAATAAAGCTAAGAAGTTTTCTAGATAAGACCCCAAAAACACATTTCTTGGGGTTGAGTCAAATATGGAAATGGATTAGGTGATCAAAGATAATTTTGAAAACATCTAGATGATCCTTGAGATATTTAGATTTCCCAAGGAGATCATCTACATAATCCTCTATGATTTTATGGATGAGATCATGGAAGATGTAGGTCATCACACACTGGTAGGTTGCTCTAGCGTTCTTCAGACCAAATGGCATGACCCTATAGTAAAAGGTTCCCCATGGGGTGATGAAGGAAGTTTTATGCTGATCCTTCGGGGAAATCAAGATTTGGTTATATCCTGAGAAATCATCCATGAGAGACAACATCTTGTGGCCAACTGTGAGATCCACAAGTTGGTCGATGTTAGGCAAAGGGAAGTCATCCTTTAGACAAGCAAGGTTGAGGTCACAAAAGTTAATATAGAGGTGAAGTCCCCATTTGGGTTTGGTGATGGTAATGATATTGGAAACCCATTATGGGTAGTCAATGGGTTAGATAAAGTTGACAAACAAGAGACACTAAAGTTCTTCTTTGACTAGAAGGGCAATGCAAGTGTGCATCTTATGAAGCTTTTGTCTAATAGGTTTAGCATCAGGATGAATGATAATGTTATGGAAAGCAATGGAAGGGTTAATCCCAATCACATCCTAATAATACCAAGCAAATGCTTTACTATGGTCATGAAGGAAGGAAGATTAATCTTATTGCTCTGTGGAATCTAAGGATTGACCAATCTTTACAATGCGAGGGTTATCTTGAGTACCTAAGTTAACATCAATAGTGATTTCATTCAACATGGTTTGGTTCTTAAGAGGAAGGGATTGGTGGATAGAATAATCCCTTGTACCAAGATAGGTGAGAATAGAATCATCATCTTGACGTTGGATGGTGTTGATGGTAGGAGAATCATTTTCTACCATTTTGGGATGAATAAGAGGAAAGGTTTTAGTTTAACCATCCTTTTGATAGGTTAGGGGGACCAAACTAATAGTATTAGCTAAAAAAAATTAGGAGGAATGATTTTGAAATCTTAAGACTTCAAAGGAGATTGATTTGGTGAGGATGGGACATCTTTATCAATGGTGGTGATAGGTTTAGGTGAATCGATGGGTTCTTATGGTGGTATGAACCTAAGGTCAAATAACTCATAAGGTTTCTAAGTTTTGATTGAAGGTAACTCATGAGGTCCATGTTCATAATGACTAATGCCAAATCCCTTCTACGCACACCTATGAAGGCATAATTTGGCAAATGTAGGTTTGTCTAGATAGGAGAGGTCAGAGGTAAATGGTTGTATGGAAGAGGTAGTGGTAAAATCAAGAAGTGGATGATCAAGTCCCCCATAGATTAAGTTGGTTTGATGATTAGGAGGCTTCAAAGGAATGATGGTTTTGATGTTAGGGTCATAACTAGGATCATGGTTGAGGTTCCCATACTATTGAGGAGTAGGGAAAGCATCCAAATCTAAAAGATGATATTCCCCCAGTGTGAGACATTAGAACATGGGTTTTAAGGGGTCCTATATGGGAATCTGAGAAGAAGGGATAGAGGGGATAACGGAAGCTTCATCGATGGTAGGGGTATATTTTTTATTGATTGGTGGTGAGGTGGATGAGGGAGGAAGAAGAACATCATTGGGTTGATATGTCATGTTACAAGATGCGAAAAGACTAGGGTCAACTTGTATGGTGATGATTTGACCCTCATGTTTGAATTCGACACATCGATGCAAGGTGGATGGGACACAACTCATGATGCATATTCAATGGTACCCAAGTAATATGTTGTATTAAAACTCACCTTATATAACATAAAAGAGATCTAGAATTATGCAAGGTTCCAATCGGATGTGGATGATGACTATCCCCAAGGTAGCGGCCATAATATCATTAAAAGAGTGGAGAACTGCTATAGTTTCTGATATGATATTCTTTGGCAATTAGAGTTGGTCATAAGCATGAGAGGAGATAATTTTAATGCTAGCTCCTCCATCAATCATCACCCTTTTGATGCAGGTTTGATTGATATAAGCAATGATGAAGAGGGGGGGTTAGGATCTTCAGGATGGATAAAAGGTATCTCTAAATCTTAGAATGTGATAAAGGTAGAAAGTTGAAGATCTCCAACAAAGGACACAAGAGGTTAAGGGTCATGGGGTTGGAATTCTATGGATTTTAGGGCCTCTATAAGTGCTTGGAGATGATGGATCAAGGTGTTAGTTAGTTATTAAAGGCTCATCTTCACCGGTGTTTGGTGAAGTTGTTTCAACACTATACAGTGAATAGATTTAGAAGGGTTGGAAGGAGAAGCACACAAAATGGATATTTTGGGTTTTGGTGAAGGGGATGATGAAGGTGCTTGGGTTTGGTTGGAATGTTGAGTGGTGGAAGGATATGTCCATGGGATGGACACTTTGTCCTTTCCCTTATGCTTTTATTAGGCCTAAGATTGGGTAACCATATGGATAGTGTGGATTAGGGGAGGTGTTGAGCTAGAAGGCTACTTTGATTCCTCCTCACTTTTTGATGAGAGTTGGGGAGTTTGTAAGTGTTGTATGAATTCATTTGGTTGTTGGGTTGGTAATGGGCTCAAGGGAGGTTCATCTGATAATAGATCATCCTTATCCCATAAGTTATGGATAAATTCTTGGAGAGCTTTGCAGTTTTCCATATCATGTCTAGGTGTCCTATGGTATGAGCATATTAGACTATCATTGAACCAAGATGGTTTAGGACTTGAAGGGTAGAAGGGTTTGAGATGGTAGGATTAAGGAAGAGGTTTTCAATAACCTTTGTAGGGTTGAATAATATTCAAGCAAAGGTGTTGGGGGTGTTGGGTTTTTGGTTTTAGGAGTGGGAGCCTTCTTAGAAGTAGGCTTCACTGTAGAAGTTGTAGGTGGTGGAATGGTTTTTGTAGGTGGTTTTGGTTGGGATTAGGTGGTTTTGAGGTGGATGATTTGGGGATGGATGATTTGGATGATGAAGGTTTGGAGATATATGGGAAGGTAGAGGTAGATAGATTAGTTAAAAATGATTGAGAGTTTGATTATTTAGTGGGGGTAGGTAAAGGTAGAATGAAAGGATAAGGTTTATTTTGGGTACTTGTGGGAGGATTCATCTTCTTGGTAGAAGGATGATATCCTAGGATGGTTGAAGGATGGGGTCTTAAGATAAAAGGTAAGTGGGAAGGATGTGGTATGGTTCTGGTTCTAGGTGGGAGTTTGGGTGACTTCACCTTCTTAGTTAGTTTGGTTAAGGTTTTATTTAGTAGACTAGATGGGGTTAAGTCCAACTTCAAAGATGGGTGAGCAAGGCTAAGAGTAGGAAGTATTCCTAGGTTATTGAGAGGTTTAGTTATAGAGGTGTAAGGTGATTTGGCAATTTTGGATGGAGGTGGTTTTGATAGTTCTCCCATGATTTGAGAGGGAGAAGTATTTGATGAAGGGTTTGAGGTGATGATAGGTTTGATGGTGGATGAAAGTGAGGTTTAAGGTTCATGTTTTTTTTGATATGGGAGCCCAAGATGATTCCAAAATGTGGCTCTATCAAGATTGGATTGGGAGGAGAGTTCTAGGCTTTGGACTAGTCTAGAGAAGGGTTTGTAAACTTGTTTAATTCTTTGGTCATTGGTTTAAAAGATTAGGCCCATAAGTTGAGGTGAGGGAATGGCTTCTTCACCTTTGTCCTTGATGGAAGGTTCCAAGATTTGAGAAGATCTTTCCTCCATGGAGGGAGTAGATAAGGTGATCTCTTCTTTTAGAATGGTTTTAAAAGAGAGAGTAGGTGATTCCATGATGGGGGAGGAAGGTGTGATGGCCTTAATGAAGGAATGGAGGTCATGACTTCCTTTGTTTTGGTGTCTAAAGGAATGGTGGGTAATTCCACCAATTCAATGAGTAGAGTGGAGGAAGAGATAGTTGAGGCAATGGTTTCCTCCTTTGGTATTTATATCAAAGGAGAGGTGGGTAGGTCCATGGTCTCATCAAGTAAAGAAAGAGAGGTGGTTGTTTCCTTTATTTGGGTATCCATAGGAATGGTGGGTAATTATACTAATTCAACAAGTGAAGTGGAGGAATAGGTAGTTGAGGCAATGGTTTCCTCAATGATAGGTTCACAGATAATAAAATTGATCATATGGACCTCACGAGCATGAGATGATTCTAGTTTGTTGCTATCATGGTTGGTAGAAGGAGCATGATTAGGAAAAGGTCACTAAAAGATGTTAAGGGACTGATTCAGGGGTGTATTGGGATTATCAAATACAATTTCTCCCTTATCAATCAAGTTTTGGACAATGGTTTGAATGTGTTACACCTACTAATGTCATGTCTAATGACATAGTGGAAAACACATTGATCATTCTCATTGTACCAAATTGGTTTAGGGTGAGAAGCATCAAATTGTTGGGGAGGTTTGATGAGGGGAAGTTGTATGATGTTGGATTTGAGAAACTTATCCAAAATTAAATAATAAGATTACCCTAGCAGAGTATATTGTTTGGGGTAGCTTAGTTTTGATTTCAACTTTGTTGATTAGAGGAGTTAGAGGAATTAGTTTGGTTGGGTTGGTTAACAATTGGAGGTGGAGTGGTTTTAAGGACTACCATGTTTGTGAATGCTTTTGGTTTGGTTTTTGGGTGGTTATATTGGTTGGTGGTTTTATATTAGGAAGGATCATTGGATTTTAAGCTAGAATTTTTGTTTCTCAATTTCAATTTCCCCTCATCAATGGTTCTGATTTTTAGTTTGCATGCCATGGTGAAAGCCTCATCAAAGGTTCTGAAAGTTTGAACCTATAGAGTAGGGGCAATGTGTTTGGCACAAACTTGAGAGAAAATTTCAATCAAATTGGGTTGGGGTAAAGAGAAAGAGAGTTTGTTGATAATACCTCTCCATCAAGCTAGAAAATCGGTAATTGATTTGTCATCAAATTGCCTAATGTAGTAGAGGTTGGTGATAGAGACATTTTTAGATATATTGACTAAGAAGTGATATAAAAAGGTTTGGGCATGTTGGGAAAATGAAAATATGGAGTGGTTGGTGAGAGCACTATACCAATCCAAGGCTGGTCTAGATGAAGACATAAGAAAGGTGCAAAGGAGAAGAGCATCGTCAGATATAATCAAGTAGCAAGAATGGCGAAATGATCTTAAGTGTTGTTGGGGGTCCTCCTTGCTTTGTAATTTAAAAAAATTGGGTAGTTACCATTGAGGAGGATAATGTTAGATGGGAATGTATGGGCATATAGGTTAATTTTAGATTTGATCATAAGACAAGAGGTTATGAGCCCCAAAAATAGATGACTTTAGGTTGGTCATTTTGGCCATTAACATTTTGACCAAATCTGTTTGAGGTTGGGAAGCTCCATAATTATGTGGTAGGTTTGGTTGGGTTTGGGTGGATGAAATATATGGATAAGTCATGGAGGGTTAAGATGATGCCACATATTAGTATGTGGTCATTGAAGGTTGGGATGAAGCCACATAAGGGTTAAAGGGTACTAAAGGTTGGGTAGAAGGTGTTATGTATCCTTGTAGATTAGGAACATATTGTAGGATGTCATGGGTATTTTTTGAGGGATTGATATGGGTTGATTTGGAGGTATGAATGGGTTGGAGGATTGATGTTGAGTGGTAACTCTTGTACTAATAGGTGGAAGGGTAAGGGATATGGAAAGTACCAAATTTTGAAGTGGGGTATAAATTGGTGGGTTGGTAGTGATAAAAGGAATGGTAGAAATAAGGGTAGAAGATATCCCTATGGTGGATGAAGTATGGGTAACAAGAGGGAGATTGCCCCTATGTTGGAGGTATTGGTTGGTGTAGGGCGTGCTTGGTTATTGGTTGGTATGTTTGATTGAGTTTGGGTGGAGATAGTGGATGGGATATTTGTGGAAGAAGATTCTTGGGAGATCATAGGTTAGGTGGAGGCAGTGCCAATCATAAGATGGGGCGGCATCCCATAAGGTGGATTCATAGGAGGAACTAGCATAGTAGGGGTGCGATGAGATAAGGTGTTGAGGTAATGTTGGAGGGTCATGGGGTTGTTATCAAGGAAGGTAGTGAAATTTTCATCACCTTAGATAACTATTTAAGGTATGGTAGGAGGGGGAGAAAGATGAGGAGAACTCTCAATATCCAAAGTGTACTCCATAGAGGAAGAAAAAGAGGAAGGTGGTTCTTGGTTGGTTTGATTCCTCAACTGTTGTCTAGTAAAGACCATATGAGGAATAGAAAAGAAATGACTAAAATCTTTCAACTCAAATACAAAACAAGCAAAAGGAAAAATATATCAAGGCAATGAAAACATACACTAGAGTGCATTTAAAGGCTTAGGAAACTTTTTAGATCACTTTCGGCTTATGCCTTAGAAAGTGTGAAGAAGAAATTTTGGTTTGTAGATCAGGTAATGAAGAATAAGTCTAAGGTTGGTTTTAGGTGTTAAAGGCTCTCAAAAATATGTATTGAAATTCAGTACATGGCTTGATATTGGGGCCTACCCCTTACTTCACACACCACAGTGATAAGGGTATTGGGTGTTTAGCCAATATATACTGAATTTCAGAGTTTAGACTCAACCAAAGAGCTAAGTTTTAGTTTCTCTTCTTGGTAATGATCTCCAAGTAAGATACCTAAAAGGTAAGGTTTACCATTAGGTGATGAAATCCTAGTCAGGCCTTATGTCAATTGTATTGATGTGCTGATTTATTATGTGGTTTGGTAAAGTGTGTGAGAACAAGAATGAAACTATGATTGATTACTTTGATTTTAAGTTAACTATGCAACCAATCAATGTATGCACAGTTTATTTTATACTCAAAAGAAATTTTTAATTTCATTGTATGAACATAGAATAAAAGAAAAAAAGGGAACTTAGATACTACTAGGTCCCACCAAGCGTGCCAAAATGTTTCTTTTAAATTTTGCTCATTTCTTAATTAAATAAAAAGGTAAAAAATTAGTAATAAAGGTGTGGTAGAAGAACTTGGTTGTTATGCGTATGTGATCCAAAAGAGTGTGGAGAGATCCTTTTTATCTTGGAAGGATGACCTATAGATAAGAAATCACTCATGTAGAGAGGTTGTTAGAAAGATAGTAAGGTAGACTGCCTAACATGAGTTAGATCTAAGAAGTGTGAGCTTGCTAGGAGGCTATCAATCCACTCTTTGATAACATTTAAGTTGAAAGAGATAAAATGAAGTACTTGCATCAAATAACAAAAAGAATTGAAATGAAATACAAGAAGAAATAGATGCTCAATAAAAAATAAACTAAATATAGTAATAGCAGATCAACACTAGTGCTAAATTAGGTTAAGTTAGGTTCAAAAAAATTAGGTAGGGGTCTATGCTCAGGTAGGGATACCGAAAGTTAGATGTAGTTGGAGGTAAGATGTTGGAAATAACTTGCTATTATTTCTTGTCATAGTGATCGTCAGTGGTTGGAGTTACCATTGGTGGTTTAGCCGATCGTTGATGGTTGGGTGACCATGGATGGTTAAGGGTGACTATCAATAGTTGAGGTGATCATCGATGGTTCCTATGGATTTTGAATATGCTTATAAAAAGAGTTGTAGAATGGGTTAATGAGTGGTCTGAGGCCTGTTAAGGTTTTGGGAGTTAGAAAGTAAGATTTAGAAAAGTCTGATTGGGTTAGGGGGGTCAAAAACCAAAATAACAAAATTGGGATATAAATATACCTATTGCTTTCTAAATGGTTGATGGTTGATTGTTGGAGCAATTTGGGTAGAGGTTTATATCTCTATTGTAATTGCTAAATTGCTGGAAAGAAGACTAGCTATAAATCTTGAATATCTATGTGCTAGAGTGCTTGTGATGATGCTTTCTCACCTCCTACTCCACTCCTTTTATAGGAAAAGAGAGATGGAGGATAGAAGGTTACCTAGGAGGTTGTCTTGTTGATTTTGATGTTTCATAGTTTACTAGCAATGGGCAAGGTAGACATATTAAATTGTGCCATCTTAGCTTGTACATAGTTGGTATTTGTGTTAGAATGAGGAAAACGTAATTGTTGATGGTCAACCTAACCATTGGTGGTCATGCTAACTATTTATGATCGAGTGTCTAGAGGTAAAGGGGTTAAGGTGAGTTAAAAGGGTTGGGTTAAGGGTTAGTTAGTGAGTTTAGTTAGCTAAGTATCTAGCTTGACTCAAAGTTTGATGGGTTGGTTAGTGGGTCAAGAAGGGTTAGGTGGTCCCTAGGGGATCCTAAAGCATTTCAACATTTAGAACCATTATGTGTGATTTTATAGTGTTTACACTTGGTCATGACCCCAAATATCTAATATATCAACAATCAGAAGTGTAAGTAGGATTTATCTTCTCTGAGCTAGGATTGATTAATAAATCAATTGCATTTTTATTTGTATATATTCTGATGAACCTGACATGAATCTAATCTTGTAGGTTTTTTTCATGCTTTTATTTTATCATTATATTATATATTTCTATTTTTGTAGTACTATATCGAATCTATCAATATATTTTTAACAGTCTATGCACAAGTTTAACACACAATCACTCCAAAATGACTCTGTTTTATTTGTGTAGGTCTTCTCCAAATATAGGTGACTAGATTGATCAGTTTGGAACAATACTTTTTTTAGTTTCAGATTTGCACACATAATTGAACCATATGAATTTGTTCACAATTATCCTCTTTTAGCATATAGGTTTGCAAACATATTCAAACCAATTGACTATGTTTGTAACTTTTTTTTCAGCACACATGTTTTACATATTCCTCGAACCAGTTGGCTTTGTTAAATTTTTTTTTGAATCAACATTTGAGGAACATCACAACATAAAATTATACAATCTAAACATCTTCCAACCCACTAAGGTTCATTCTTATTCTCTCTGTCATTTCAATTCTTCCCTTTTAGTACTATTTTTCACAAGTTTGTAAAACTACAACCCTATAGCCAACTGGGTCGACCAACTAGACACAGTTCTATAGTTTGTCTTCTATCTCAAAGACATAACCTATTTGATTGTGTTCTTCCATATCTTGATTTTGAAAAATAGTACTAACCCAATTGACTCTATTCTACATTGTTTGCATACAATGTCACCTCAATCGACTCTGTACTCTTCACAATCAAGGAATTAGCCTCTTTTTTCTAGTAATTAATTCAATTTTCCTTTTAGTTGCTTGCATGATTAAAGTAATGAGCATAGATTAATTAGGTGGTTTTTCAAATTATTGATTGAGTCACACTATTTTTCTCTTTTGTACACACTTATAAATCAATTAAATATGAAAATCATTAAACATTTGTCTTCCCAAGGTCTACCTACTTGGATTTCATCACCAAGGGAAAAGCTAACTTGATTTTTTGGCCATGTATAAACATGTGGCTGATGGTATATATTGATAAAGCACTCGACACCCTTATCATTGTGAGATTGTGAAGTGAGGGGGTAAGCCCTAATACCAAGCTAGTACCATCACTGATATAGATCCCTTTCAACCTAAAGTTCCTAAAACCAACCTTAGATATTGCAACAAACTTCCTGAAATGAACTTTAAATTACTTTCTAGTTCCTCATTACAACAAACTTCCTAAAACTAATATCAAATTAATTTTTATTTCCTCATTACAAAAAACTTCCCAATTACATTAAAATTTAATTTCATTATAACTTAATAACACTTAAGGACAAATAATTAGTTATCATTTACTTTCAAGTTGCTGCTTTCTCCTTGATCATTGTATTTTTATTGTAAAACTTGTATTACCCAACATTGGTGCAAGGTTTGTGCTGTGTGTTCCAATTAGATCATTCACATTGATCCTATTATTTGTGTACTTCATTTCATGTGCTTAGATATTATATTATAAAATCTTTCTCTATTTTTAAAACATTATTGTCCCCATTGACATAGTCTCCTATAATAAAATATTCATCACATCTACTTGAAGTACATAGTCAACCTATCTGATTGTGTCTCCCTTTATTCCTATTGAGTCCCTTGTTTAAGCAATACATAGTTGATCTGATCAGATGTGTCTTCTTATTTCTTGGCCTATTCCCTATTCAACAGTACACTATCTGCCCATATGATTGTGATCCCTTTTTAGCAAATAGTCAACCAGTTTGACTGTTTCCTTTTGTTGTCCTATTCTATGAATTTTCTTCACATACTCTATCGACCTAGTTGACTTTATACTTGTTATTAGACACTGTTATCTGTCTAGCTGACTATGTCCCTATTTTTCATTCTTATTACTTGATCTCAATTTATTTTTTCAAGCATCATGAAATCCCCTATCATAATATTTTTGGACAACCTGAATCCATTTAAATACTTTATGATATGCTCTTTTCTTCTTACCTATACTTCTCAATAGGACCCCCATTTTGGGAGCACCTCTTTTCCTCCCTCATCTTTCAATTTCAACATGGTTCAAATCACTCAAACCACTGAGATTGGTGGTTCCAATCCTTTTCATACTTATTAAAATAATTTCCATCCTCAAACATCTCATCATAATGTGGGGGCAATTGACACAAGCCTATCTAATAAGCCCATAGGGAATCTACCACGTAACAACCCTCCCCCTAATACTAATTCAGAGAATCCTCATATAAACACTAACCCACTAATTGATACAACTGATATTCTTGCACAAATATTAAAATAAATGAAAATAATGCAAACATCTAACACCTCCCAAATGAAGCAACTACAATATCATTTGATCAACGTGGCTAATCAACCTCCTATTCTTTTCCCTCAAAATAGTCAAAACTTTATTCCTCCACCTCTTCAAGATGTCATGGGTAATGTCATCCCCCAACCTATCATGTATAATAAAATGATTCAACACATCCAAAATGAGCCTTTATCCCTTTTCATTATTTCTATTGATATTAATCATATATCTCCAACTATTAAATATGATAGGACTAAAGACCCTACATCTTTTCTTAAGACATTTGATAATATTTATAAGGAGTTGATCTAAACTAATGCTTTCACCAAAACCAAAATTTTAGTTAAGACCTTCACTGATGATGTATTAGAATGGTATAACCAACTTCCCTAACATTATATATGGCAATTAGAGGATTTAATCATGCCTCAGGTTAAAGAGTTTCAACACAATGATCTTCCTAAAAATTACCTTAGTCATTTCATCAATGCTAAGTAACCCCTTACCAAATTAGTGCATGATTTTATTAAATGATGTAAATATTGTAAATATTTGGCTCATAAGGTTGATAATAACATGACTGATGACAACTTGTTTAAACTCTTTATACCATCATTAACATCTTCACTCCAATACAAGGTTAGAAATTTCACTCGCCAACAGAATCTTTTGATCAAGCTAAGTGCCAAGACTTATTAATAAAACATTTTGAACCTAATACTAAAATCATTAAGGGATATTTTCAACATTCAACCAATGCGATAACTGACAATCCTCCTCAACCGAAACTAGGAGTAGATAAAGTTGACAATACCTAACCTTCTCATGCATCATTAATTGTATAGAAATGTATCCTTGTGTATAGTCAAGTAGTGTGTGCATACTCTAATAAGAATGAGGTGGTGAGGGGGCTTGTAAAAAAATTCTCCATTGTAGACATAATAGAAGAGATGGACCACTATGCATAATTAAATTAATAGTGTTTAGATAGTTGTTTTGTGTGTGACTCTTGAGACACTTAAATTAGTGCTTTTTGCTTCAATTTTTTCACATTATTTAGCATATATTTTAACAACTATTACTTGTTTACACTTATAGTTTACATTAATATCAAATAAAATTAAATTTAATATTAAACAATGTTCATTTTTTAATTGTTCTTCTATTAGTGTATTATTGGAATATTTGTGACACCTTATTTGTCACAACCTCTCAAAATTTTCTTTCTTTGTCTAGAATTAATTTGAAAAATTATTATTTATTTACACTTTAAATATACTTTATTTTCAAATAGAGTATAAATTGTCATTTAAAAAGGGTTCAATTTTAAGAATTATCTAGTGTCGTAGTGTCATCCTTAAAGGAAATCGATGGCTTCACCTAATTTTATACTAGATAAAAATCAAATGCTTAATGGATATAACTATAATATATGAAAAATTTACGTTGAAATAAACTTGTGGCTTGAAAGCTATGGAACATTATTGTCAGGACTGAAAAAGTCCTGTTAAGATGACATGTGACAAATGAGCTTTCAAATATGTTTCAACTTAAATTGAAATAATCCATGTCAATTATCTTACAAAGTGTTAAGCATGAATTCCTAATCCATATTTGAAATTAGGACTCTCTTAGTGATTCTTGAAAATTCCATGAGTCTATGCATGAGGGCACTTGTCTCTCAAAGATTATTAAATTGATTCTTGAATTGATGACTACACCTATGAAAGGTGATGAAAAGGTTGTTAATTTTATTGCTAAAATTAAGAATATTAATACTCAGTCAGATGGTTTTAATTGTAATTTGATTTGACAAGATCAATTAATTTAATTTATTATTCAGTTTAACATTCATGAAATGTTTTATAATTTTATCTCAATTCTAAATTCAAAATTACCAAATAGAGCAAGATATTCTAGAGATCACTACCTTATCATCTCTTCTAATTTAAGAAAATCAAGTGATGTCTAACTTTGATTATAAAGGGAATGACACTCAGGCACTTCTCACTCTCAACCCTATTTTTGATAACAATAGAAACTAGAAACCTAACCCTAATTATGCTAAAAGGAAAAATGAGAACAAGAGATCTGATAATAAGAATAATAAACCATTGTTTAATGGGAATTACAATCTTTGTGGTAAATTTGATCATATAATAAAAAATTATTATAAAAATAAAGATAGAGATAATCATAAAATCTTCTAAAAATAACAAAGGGAAGAAATCTAACTAATACCATCATAAGAATTAAAATCATAATCAAGATCATAATACTAACATTATTACTTTGTGATCCACTTTATTTGATTCAAAAAAGAATGAATGGATTATATATGGTGGTGCATCACACCATATGACATGATTATCTAATATTTTGTATCATTTTAGATATATCTTTGTAAATATCTATTTAGGAGATAATTCATTTTTAGAAGCAACTAAGCAAAAAATTACAAAATTTACAAACTTTGTTATTATTGATATTTTCTATGTACCTAAGCTTAAGAAAAATATATATTTTGTTCTTAACTTACAAATAATAATTTTATTGTAACATTATTTAAATATATATAGTCCATTATAAATCAATTTGGTTCTTTGATTGTTGAATAAGTTTAAAAGAAAATCTTGTACATTTTTACTATTTCTTTAGCATGCTTACTTTCATCACATAGTGATAATGAATCTCAATTATGGCATGGAGGATCAGGACATGTTAATTTTAGAAGTTTATATGATATTTATTCTCATAATATTTTTGTTGGTTTACCTTCTATCTCTTTCCATAATAAAGTTTTTGAAGGTTACTTAAGTGGTAAACAACATACTAATCTCTTTCAAAAGAATCATGATGCAAATTCCTTTCATCCTTTAGAATTAATTCATAGTGATGTTGTATGACCTCTTGAAGTTATTTCTCTTAATTTTTCTTTATATTATGTTACTTTTATAGATTATTATACTAGAATGATTTAATCATATTTCATTAAAAATAAATATGATGAGTTATCTAAATTCAAAGAATTTAAAGCTATTGTTGAAAATACTTATAGTTTTTCTATTAAGAGATTAAGATTTGATAATGGTGGTGAATACAATAATAAATAATTTATTTATTTTTTCATTAGTTGTGGTATTCAAATAAAAATAAAAAAACCATATTCTCTTTAACAAAATGTTATTACTAAAAGGAAAAACCACACCATTATAGAAATAGCTCAAACAATGTTGCATTCTGCAAATGTTTTTAAATTTTTTTTGAGCCAAATCCATGAATAATACTATGCATATTATGATTAGAGTTCATACTAAATATTTGCATTTTTATACACACTATGTGTGTGTGTGTTTGTATATATATATATATATATATATATATATATATACATATATATATACATACATATATGGCATATCATTTACCATTATAATAGTTTTATTGTTACTAACTAAATTGATAGTGTACCAATCCAACTACATTTATATTTGTTAGTAAAACTATTTAGTTTGATTCTTACTAATTTATAGTTATAATTATATTTTAATAGATATATTTTTTCTTAGATAAGAAAACAAAGAAAATATACTGACAATATATTTTCAATTTATATGAGTTAGCACTGAAATACATTATATGCATAACATCATGCTTAATTTGACAAAAAAGATCATGTTTAGTTATTGTAGTTGGTAAGAAGATCATGCTCAGTAAATTTGGATCTTTTTGTTTCAATTGTTAAGATGATTTCATTTTATTAATGGGTAAAATTTATGTTAACATGATTAGATGCTTCAATTGATAATAAGATATGTTATGGAATATAAAGTGTAAATGGAGTTTATATTATTAATTGATTCTTCATCATTTAATTTACTAAGCATTTTATTCATACACATATGAAATTATTTGTTTCAGTCAATTCTTCATCATTTACTTCACTAAGCATTTTATTCATACATAAATGAAATTATTTGTTTTAGTCTTATATTTGGTTGATTATATGATTGCATATCATACTAAATTTACCTATATTTAATGTATGAGAGGTTATGTACATAATTTTTTTTGTTAAATACAATTATATATCATTGAAAAATTGAAGCATATTAATCTTGCAACATTTTGTTAAGATTCAAATTATAAAATGAATTATTTTTAATAAGATATCTAATGCTTGGATAAAAATTAGTGTCATATTATTAGTAAAATTATTGTATGTGCAACACATGCAAATTGGGGATGCTCATATTTTCAATATTGGAGATGTCTAATAATGAATTTCATACAATAAATTATGTTTGTAACTAAATTTGTAATAAAAATAATGAAATTAATTTCTTAAAAACTTGACTTGATTGTTTAAAATGTGATTTACCATAGATAAATATATGTCATCCTTTATCTTTATGTATTCATTTATTATGATGCTAACCATACTATGTTATCATGAATCTACTTCTGGATATATGCTTAAGTTTTGTGTAGGTACTAAAGTTGTATAGCTCTGGAAAAAATTTAGTAAAACACCAACAAATTAAACATATTGAAGTTCATGTAATTTCATCCAAGAGAAAGTACTCAATGATAATATTGATCTATAGTTTTGTACTATAGATAAACAAGTGATATATATATTTACAAAATAACTTGGTGCTACCAAGTTCTATCAGTTTTGTGCAATCATGAGTCTCTCAGAGTTGACATTGAGGGGGAGTGTGCATGAAAATTTCACTTCCTAATGGACATGTGTTCTTATAATTTTAAAACATTGTAAACATTGTGTGAATGCTATATAATTTAAATTAAGATTCATGTGGAAGTTTTAATTTTTAACTCAATACATAAAAGCATAATTTGTAATAGAGGTCTATATGTTATAAAAATCTCCAAATATGCTTAGTGATTATTCATGAGAAACTATGAGATGTAGCCCTGATGATTGTGCTAGTCTAAACTTACTATCAAGTAGTTAATGGATTATAATTCCTTTTATTTCAAAAGGTTATGTTTTACATGATGAAAGTTTTTAAATCCTTCAACTATGTAGATGATATAATTAATTTTTAAGGTGAGTATGAATTTTATCCCCACTTAACATTAAGGGGGAGTGTTAGAGCATTTAATAACTAAGTGGGCTTAATTGACCTTTAGTTTACCTTGCTAGTTAATTAAATAATAATAATAATATATTATTTATTAAGATGAGGTGAAAACCTCATGAAATTAAATAATAATATTATATTTTTTTAATACTTACCATTATTATTAAATATCTTTTGGGATGGTTGGACTCGTTGGTTACAACGATCACCTCCTTTCACATGTTATTATAAATAGGGTTTTAACCTTATTGTGAATCATGATGAATTGATATAAAACATTACCATTTGAACTTACTCAACTGATTTATAAAGGCTTTGTGAAGGTTATTGAGAGGAAGTGAGAAGGAGAAGTTTATATTATTTTGGGTAAAATATTTTTGAATATTGAATATCACTCGTGGGTTTTTTTACCTCTTAGAGATTTCCCACCTAAATTATATGTCATGTGTACAATTTTTTATTTAATTGGGTAAATAACTTGGTTTTAAAGGGATCCAAGAACCACAAAAGTATTATACAAAAAGATCCATAGGTCAATCTATGGTAGAATAACAAAAGCAACAAAAACTAACTATAGCATACCAAAATCAACAAAAACTAACTATAACATACCAAAAGCAAGGAAAAATAACAACATGAAAGATATAGAGGGCTCTCCTCCAGTGTTTTATCCTCTTCCTTGGGTGTCTTCTCAAGGATATCTTTCTTGAAATTTGAGACCTTTGCCCTCATGTGATTACCATGTCCTTTTGTTGCATCAACTAAAAGAATCATGTATGGCCTCTTCTGGCCTTGAACCTATAGGGATGTCTCCTTTATGGCAGCCAATTTAGGGGAACTAGGTGGGGGGGGGTTATGTGTTTTTTAGAAACTATTTGATAGGGATTTTATCAAGCTTAGAGGATAGGATGAAGAACTGCATAGTCAATTCATCCTACTTGTGTAGGGCATTCCACTCTTGTATAAGGTTAGCAAGGGTTAGTCTATCCTCTTGCACATTAATATTGAATTTCTCTAGTTGCTTTTTGTTATTTTTTATCTCTTTATATAGAATAAATTTTGCCTTCTAGTAATCCTCCTAGGAAGTTCCCTTGTCTAGGAAGACCAGCTTGGGTTTGGGGATAAAGCGCTTGAGAAGAAGGTCTTTGGTAGGGGTTTTAGAAAGACTAGCCTAGGGGGTGTACACAGATGGGTGATAAGAACCTGAGGTGGGGTTCTCCTCTAGGAAGTCCTCCTAAGAGTCTTCCTTAGTTGAAGATCCCCTCGGGGGACCTCCCTCCCATGTAGAGTTTGGCCATGCTTGATAAGCAGTCGAATAAGCCCCTAGTATAGGATTGAGTTGGACTCATTGACTTGGTGAGCCAAGGTAGTACATTATATTGACTTAATCAAGTGGAATGAAAAGCTTATCTTATAGCCTAAAAAGTGATGATAATAACAAAAAATGATGATAAAAGATCGGGGTATATTTACCCTCTAAGGTCATATATCTCATTACCTAAAGACATATTCACAACCAATGTTACAGAAGGTCTACCAAAGGGAAACCCTTCTTTTCAGTCTTTATGAACTTATTCATGTGAAAAAATCATTGAAGGAGCTCATATTTCTTGGTCTAGTCCTTAAAGGCATTTGTCCCCTTGTAGGACATGCCAGTAGCCTCCCCAATAAAATCCTCCATGACAATGATCTTTATGCCCTAAATTACCATCGTGCATTTGTTCTATGCAATGATAAAATCTTGGGCCACATCAACATCATGCTCAATAATTCTCACCATTAACTCTATGAGACCCCCATACCTAAGATTTTCCCAAACCTTTTTCTACCCTTGCACCTCCACATATGAGATAGGCTCAAGCCATTATTTATCTCCTCCCATTGACATAGTAACAATAGAGTCAAGGCAAATGGGTAGATGGTTCTAGAGAGAATGGGTTTGAACAATGCAAATAAGGATTGGGATGCCTATTGTTTTCATCCTATAACAATTACACCACCTCATATGTTTATAATGGTGGATCATCATATTTAAATTCCATCTCTTGATAGAAATATTTCGTGCATGTGAAGACATGATATCCCATTCAACCTATAGTAATTTCACCTCGTATGGCCTTTAGGATGTTATTAGGGACATGGCCTCCTTCATGTCAGTTGGTTAATTTGTACAATGGATCTACTTATTATTTGTATGTTTTGCTTATTCATGTTACTCTAGATTATACCTATGTGTATTTATTCATATATCTATACAATAATTCTTTAAATATGTATCATGGCTGAATACCAAGCATGTGTTTATGTATAGGTAATATAATGTCATACATTTATGGATAAGCAATGTAAGTACACTAAACACAAGTGTGTTATAGAATCCACATATAGGATATATGATAATATAATGCTCGTGAAGAATGGATGTGAGAAATCCCCCTTTATAAAAAATAAGTATAGACATGATCACTAAATATCATAGAAGAGATGAGTATAAAAATGTCAATGATGCACTTTTCTACACATAAAATGGAAAGTGAATAACTCATAAGAACATGCAAGGATAATGATCATGTTCATAATGTATAAGTCTTGTACACCAATGTGTAAGATATATTCATGTATGTATCATTTATTATAATAATAATGTACTATAGACACTCTATTTTTATTACTTCCATGTTAAAATTACAAAATGGAATGATTCCAAATAATTAAACACAATCTGGTTTGAAGTCATATGTTCATCTAATTTACACATTCAAATTCACCTTAGAAAATCTCTAGGTGGGATAATTCACCGTATTAATCTGTTCAAGTATCATTCTATTCAATTTCTCTATTTAATCATGATTCTGGTCAATTTTCTCTATTTAATTATCATTGTGGTTAATTTCTTTGTTCAATTATCATTCTGGTCAATTTCTCTAATCAATTATTCTATTATGGTCAATTCATTAATTTTCCTTCTTTGATTAGTTAATTCAAATATTTATCCTTATCTAAATCATTCTTCTAGTTAAATTTTCTACGTTGTATTAATTAAATTGATCTTTAATTAATTTAATTGAACATTATTCAAATTAAATCCCCCACATTTGTATTAATTAAATTGATACTTGATTAACTTAATCATTATTCTAAATTATATTTCTATTTCAAATAGAATTATAATTTCCTTTCATTTAATTAATTATTCTTTTCCTCTAAGTGGGAATCTTTATTCAATGAAGGATCTTGAAATTCTTTAGAATATGCTTTTGTGAGCTAAAATCAATTTTATAAAGTGAATTAATATACAATATTATTCTCTACCCTTTATCTTAGAGACAAGATGAAGGGCCCTTAATGAGTCTCATGGGATATTTTAGGATCATTCTTAATCCTTCATCTTGGAAACAAGATGAAGGGCCTACATTGGTGACCAATGTATCTTTTTTGGGAATGATTATCATCACTTCATCTTGGAAACAAGATGAAGGGTATAAATAGACTCTCACAAATATATTATAAGGATAATCCCCAAACATTCATATTTGAAACAAGATAAATGGCTTATATTATTTCTCATTTGATAGTTTCAAAAATCATCTTCCACACTTCATCTTGATAAAGATTATGGGCTCACATCAATGATTCATCTGTTGATCCATGTACACTGTTGAGGACTCTTTTAAAACCATTCATCTTGATTTCAATATGAAAGATCCTTATTAATCCTAAATCATTATAAATATGCTTATTTTCATTCCAATTCATCAGGTTCAAGAGATATAATGAATCCCTACCATTTTTTCATGTTAAACTTGTTCATCAAACTTTTTATTGTGATCAAATCAACATGGTCCATAAATTAAATGGATATTTCTTCACACATATTGCATTTAAAAAGATCATTTGACTCTAAATTTGAGCTGCATCCCAGACAAAGATAATTTTAATGGAGGTTTGCATGTTTATAGTTTGAATCTACTGCATTATTGACTAAACTTTGTATTTATCATGAGGTCTTAGGCTTTAAGCTTGTTTTCATTTATTTTTATGTTCTTGATTAAATAAAACTAACTTGATGAAAATATATCTAATAAAAATTCCTAACAACACATATGGCACATTTGGTGAGACTAGCAACCCACACCTTTATTTTGAGCCTCTTTAATAATCATTTAAACATAAAAAATCTAATTTTTAAGAAAAAATGATTGGTAAAATATTCATAAATTTTGATATTTTATTTTTTCTAGGGTGTGTATATTTTTTAGATTATGGTAAACGCAGGTTTTGAAGGGACCCCGAAACCCTATAATAGTATCAAAAAAGATAAAACATTAACAACAATCGGGAAAAGCATTCCTGAAACCTACTAAAGAGCAGCATCAAAATCAAGTTTTACAGGGACTTGAAACCACAAACATAATTCAATAAAAGTACCCAGGTTTTACAAGGACCTGGAACCTCAAATAAAGTTTTTAAACCAAAAACCAAGAAACAGGACCAAACACAAAAACTAGTTGCATCTACCAGCAATAAAGACCAGAACAGAAACAAAACCAGTAGAGAAGATCCTAGTCTTCTATTACAATTCCACGATCATTTGAATAGCCTCCTTTCCAATCGTAGTAGTTTCCTAAATGGATTTAGCAGCCGAAGTAGCAGCAGCTTCCAAGGCTTTCTTCCTCAAACTCTGCCTTGTCCTCTTACTAGGACCCTCTAAGGATATTATTTCTTCTTTTGCTCTTTTACCGAGGTTAGTTGCAGCAACACAAATGCTAGATGTTAACTGATCCATCTTTGTTCTACTTTCCTTAATGAGCATTCTAAGATTATGCTCATAATCTTTAAGTTTTTTTGGGATATCTCTCATTTACATCTCCAAGTGGTTGATTTTGGTCCGATCAACATCTTGATTGTGTTACATTGTTTCCACTTTCTTCTTTAGCCCCATTATTTCATTGTAGATCCATGAATCAACTTGGAGAATAGAGTCGGCTTTGAAATTGGTAGAATGCAGGAAGGAAAGCTTAGTTTCCCTCTGTGGAGAGTCACAAATATCTTCTGCAGTCTCATGTGGAGGGGAATCAACCTTTTCAATTTATTCCTCCCTATCCATCAGTTTCTCCTCTCTAGTCTCAATAGGGTCTTTATGCTTAACATGTTCCTCTTCTTCTTTTCCCCCAGTCTCCATAGCAGGAGTTGAAACCAAAACCATATGATCTTCCTCTCTCATAAAAACTAGATCATCAGTTAAGATATCTCTATCTTTATCACCTTCCCCGAACACAGTCTGATTACCCTCATTTTTAGAATTGCTCTGTTCTGAGTTTCCCTCAATAGTATCCTCTTCATTCCCTTTCTCAATTTTTCCTTTAGTTTCTAGATATCCGTTCGAATTGGAACTGAACTCCCCAACATCCGTCCCTTCCTCTTCCTTCAGGACATCCTGCTCAGAGCTTTCAGTTCTCTCCAACTCAAAATCCTCTTCTACAATTTGTTTTTGAGAACTAGAGGGTTTTGGTTTTGCCTTTTCTTTCCCTTTAACATTCTCATCCTTCTTACACTTTTTGGAACCCTTACTTTTGTCAGAAAAAGGAATTGAAGCTATGGATTTATTTTTACAAAAACCCTTTATGAGAAGTATCAGACCTTCATGTAAAATGGGATGAGACTCCTTGCTATGGGCATACAAGCTTTGAAGCAATGAAAAACACAGATATAAAGGGAAATAAATTCTATCCTTGTGCCTAAAGTGGTTGAGAAAAACAAAATGAAATTTGTGAACTCTTTTATCCCTACCATCAAGGATAAAGTACTCATGAATACAGCATATCACATCTCACCAAATTCCTTTTATCTGTTCGACATCAAAGAAGTCTCCATTCTTTTCCAATTGCTTCTCCTTTACATCCATCTTCAAAATTTTTTTATAGGCTGCATTGGAGATACTTATCTGTTTTGAGAACTTAATACCACCCATAGGAAGCCCCGTGACCTCAAAGGAGTTTTTTTAGGGTGTGTATATTTTTCTTGTAATAAATTTCTTATTATTTTGTTGAAAATTGATTATAATTTAGAAGTTATGACTAAATTACTAATTGTCACTTTTTATTTCTAATTTTGTTTAAGAACAAAAAGTAAAATAATGATAGATTTTTATATGTTATCTATTTTAATCTAAATTTTTAAATGGGTGTGATGATTTGTCATATTAAAAACATATCAAATTTTCATTTAAAAGTGATCCATATTTTGTAAGTTATGGACAAATTACTAATGATCACTTTTTATTTCTGATTTTATTCCTAAAAGGCTAGTAAAATGATCATAATTTTTTATTTGTTATATTTTTTAATCTAAATTTTTGTGATATATACATATTTATCTTGTACTAAACAACTATTTTTTGTGGAAAATTGATTTATATTTTATAAGTTATCATTAAAATAACACTGCTACTTTTAATATTTTGTTTGTAGATTTACGCATGCCAAAGACCCACCAAACAAAACTAATCACTTTTTTTTCTTGAAGGTTCCAAAAGGGTGTGGAGATTTATTCAAACATACACTATCTTACTCATATTTCCTTTGGTGCCTTACAAACAATTCACACTTCATTTTAGGTTATAAGATCAATTGCTTATTTTTCAAATTTTTTCTTTTCATGTAAATTTCTTGTCGATTCTTGTTACTTAAGTGTTTATTGAGGATATTTATTGCTTAGGCTCTCCCATTTGGGTGAATCAAAAATGAAAAAATCCTATTTAATTTCAATTATGAGTATTTTATTATTATGATCTTTACTCACCCTTATGGGATTTGCATGAATTAGAATGACAATACCTTCCTTTTTCTTTTGGCTCAGTGTTTAGGGTGTCATTGTCTTCTCACGAGTCCTTAGGGTGTGATAACTAAGACACACTTACCTAGAATCTTACCAATCCCATTATTCTATGGGGTATATAAATTGGGGTTATGCTAGCATATCTTGGTGGTTCCTCGAAGCTTAGTTGTATCGATAGAACTTCACTAAAATCCTATGACTAAAGTGATCATGAAGGGACTAGACCCTTTTGTGAATGGCTCACAAGATCTCATATCCAATTGATGGATATTTATAAAGAAACCAAGAACTGTAAGTTATATTTATACCATCTATAAATCTCTTTAATACTTTAACTTAAGACTCTTTGGCATCAAAACATTCATTGATGTAGGGTTACAAAGGTTAACATCCCTCAAAGATATTTTATCTTTTACATTCAAACCTTTTCAGAGAAGGGGCAATTAAATACACCACCAATAACTACAATAATTTATTTAATAAATCTTAAATTTTATCCTCTCTCAAGGCAAGTATATCAAAATATTTGATAAATGTTGAATAATCTTATCAGTCATTAAAATAGGGTTGCTAGAATGAGTATTTGCTTAATGATTATAATGTCAAAACTTTGTCATAAGATTCATACACCTATACAAAGAGGCATTACTCTATTCATGTTCTTAGTCTATTTTTTTTCACAACTTATACATTTCATACGTTCTTTGTATGAACTTGTACCATTACTTTATCCACATTCCAAGCCCAAATTGTTCCTTTATACCAACTTATGTCTAAATTTTGTCTCAAACCACACCTCTATTATTTGAAATCATATTATTATTCTATTCATGAGTTTTGACCTATTCTAATCTTATTCTTAAGTTCTTAATTATAAGGTCATTTCCATTTGAGACTCTATAATATTCATTTGTGTTCAAATCAACTCTGTTCAGATCCAAGTTTTCTTGTGTAAGTTTACAAACATCACTTTATTACATTCCCATCTAGATCTATTCCAAAGTGCATGTCTAATATGTCTCATTACACATGAATCGATATGTCTTATAAAGTAGTTTATGAGGATGATTGGGCTCAAGTTCAAACTAATCCAATCATATATCGACCTACTTCTCCCCATGATCAAGATAATTTCATGAATCTAAATAATGTAGAAGTTCACCAGAATGAGTACAAGGAAGTACCACTAATGTATGATCCATTTCAAACCCAATTTGAGCAACATTTCCTTGATAATTAAGAATATATATTTGTGTATTTATTAGAGATGGGTGTTAAAGATCCTCATTATTTTCTTATATAAAACATATGTCAAATATCACCACCATCAAATACTATCTAAATTACTGAGTGAAATGAAGATTAACCATATTCTAGTCATGATTCCATAATTGTTCAAATGTCCACAATTCTAAAAACATCTAAGAAAGGGAAGGAGCTACTTGTAGCCTCACCCCAAGTCTAGCCCAATATGACAAATGAGTAAAATGTTCAATGAAATCCAAAACATGTTGATCAATTTTTAAGATGCAAGGTTCTATTTTTCTCACATATGTTTCTTTCTTGATGAAGGATCATAATAATGGATCTGAAACACATTGATATTCAAAACTAAACATAGTTTATTCTAGAAAATATTATTTATTATTCAATAACCTTTCTACTTTGGTACTTTATTCAATAACTAACGCTCTAATTGATCATCAAAGTTAGGATCCGTTAGTTGAACCATTTCCCAATGTTGAGATAGTCATTGATCTTGTGCAACATACAACTGAATATTCTTTAGAACCAACTATATAAAATATCCAACAAACATATCCTAATCCTCACAAAATGTCTAGAAATCCCTCATATCAAATTCCACTTGAATAAATTCCCTCTAAATAGTTATAAAGTTCAAGTTATCACAAAAAAATCCTTATAAAGAAAATTTCTTATAATTCCCATATTCCCTAATGTAATTATTCTAAGGTTTTTGTTAAAACACAACAATGAGTTCCCTTAGTCAAATAGGTTGATTTTACTCAGCAACAAATCCATATCACTCAGCAATAAGTCCTTAGTCAAAAGCAATATCTTCCTCCTATGCAACAATGTATTTCCATCCCATAGAGTAATCATAATCAATACCAACTTCTTCCTACACAATAACATTTATCTATTCCTTCTTCCAATTACAACTAATACAAAGTTATGCCTAACCAATCAAATGCTAGAAATAAAACTAATACTTCTAATTGGTTAGGGAAAAGAGTTCTTCTAAATCTGAAAAGCACCCAATTCTATTCTCAACCAAATAATCCCCAACCTAATTCCCAAAATACTACCTTTTCTCAGGAATGATAAGCTATGAAAGAAGCAATATCAGGATTACAAACTGGAAACCAAAGTTGAAAATATAAACTAGATCATATATGTTCATATCCATTTGATTAAATATTTTTAAAATATCACTTCCATCTCATTTCAAGATTCCAAAGTTTGATAAGTATAAAGGAAAGGGTGGCCCAAGAGATCACCTAAGCTTATTCTTTGTTTCATTTCAAGAGGTTAGCTATAACTCTATTTTCCTACTTCTATTGTTCTCATGAAGTTTGGCTAGTCTTGCCTTATATTGGTTTACACATCTTCCAAAAGGTTCTATCACTACTTTTGATTACTTTTTAGATAAGTTCATTAAACACTTTTCTTATAACACTAAGCATGAGTTAACCATGGTTTACATATGTGATATTAAAAAAATAGGGGGGAGAGATTTTTTGGGTATCTTTAAATATAGTGAACACTAGCTAATAGATTTCCCCATGCACTTATTGACAGTGATTTGGTAAATATTTATATGATGAATTTGAATTTAGAATTGGCATGTAGTCTCATATTATAATATATATAAACTTTTTATGACATCATTACTAAAGGCGTTCAAATATAAAAAACTTTAATTGATAAATTATTGATTAAAATATATTAATAGAGTCAAAATCAATCTCATAATCAGTCTCAAAGTGAGAACTAGAACCAAAACCAACATGTTACTCCAAATCTGGCAACTGTGGCAGATAAGCCTAAGATTTTTAACCATAACAAGAGTATGGTGGGAAATGGAGTTACATAGGCTAAACATGTTCAAACCATATATATTTCACCAATTCAAAAGGCTCCTTAGCTATAACCTCTTAATTTTTCAAGGTAACCTTCTCAAACAAATCAATGCACTATACAACTATTTGTTAATCTGGGAGAGCCCATTGAGAATGTGTTTTGCAAGCTACTTATTAAAAATATGATCAAATACCCCATTAAAAAACCTTTTGATGAGAGTTAACCTAAACTAAAATGGTATAAGGATAATGAGTACTATGATTATCATTGAATCAAAGGACATGTAATTCACATATCTGATCATTTATGACATCTCATTCAGGACATGATGGAAAAAGTTGAAATTGAGTTCAATAATGCTTCATCCTCAAATTTTGGTTAGAATATGGGGATATACAAAAACCCTTTCCCTCAACCTAATAATAATTAGAATGAAAAATATTAGTAGCATCAACCAAATAAAACTCATAATTATAACAAGGATTCCCAAGCTCATAACATTGATTACCATGCTACCCCCTATCATTATAATGTAGTGGGATGTATCATGAAACATCATGTAGCCAAAATTATGATCAATCCCCATTCCCATCATTCCAAACAAGAAAATCCTTTTATTCGAGGATCATGCCCATATATTTTAGGAGTCCCTCCTTATGATAATCATTCTTGAGTTACTATTCTAAGACCTATTTATTCTGCTTCTAATTTCAATATTTTTGATCCCAATCAAGATTATGCTATTATAACTTGACATGTTAAAATCACCCTTCAAGGTCTTGTGCATCTTATATTAATCCTAATCCACCTTCTCATTTTTATCTTGTTTCATATCAATATAAACTAAGATATGTGCCTGTCAAAAAGCTATATGATCTTGTGACTCAACTAAATAAAACACAATTATAGATTTCCATTTTGGATATGTTATGTACTTCTCAACATCACAAAGATGTATTATAAGATATTTTAAGTCAACATTAGGTGCCAAGAAATATTCCTTTAGATACATTTCAAGCAATGGTTGGACACTTGTCTCTAGGTCCATAATTGGTATTTTAGCAACGTGATATCTCATCTCTGGGAGCTTCACACACTAATTTCTTATACATTGAGGTTATAATTACTCACCATAAAATTAGGTGAGTAATGATAAACAATGGATTATGCCTCAATAATGTTCCACTAAATTTGATCCAATGTTTAGGGTATACTTCATGAGATCTCAAGAATGAAACTATTACTATCAAGGGGTTGCCAATAATGAACGCCAATCAATGGGTATAGTTTCCATGCCCATTCAGGCTGGGTCCATGATCCATAACACCCTTTATCATGTAATAGATCTTCATTTATTGTATAATATCCTTCTTGGTCATCCATATATTCATGAGATGCATGCATTTCCTTCTATGCTTTGTCAATGTATTAAGTTTCCCTATTCTATAATGGAAGTTACTACTCCTAGAGATTTGTAACCATATCAATATTAGAAACATTTAGAATCAAAAGGTTATCAATAAACTTATTGTCCTAGTGCTTATAGTACCCTAAAAAAAGACAAATAGGTAATATCTAAGACACCTACATTTAATTATATAGATCCCAACACCCTTGCTTCTTCTTTAGAAGCATCTTTCCCCTTATTAAATTATTCTCATTTAACATTCATGACAAAGGTCTTGGCACATATAATATGGATTATACCTTTCATGTGGCCAAATTTCCTAGATCACCTAAATCCCATGGCTAGCCCAAGATGGATTTTTTCAAGAAGAATATAACATCCTTTCCTATGGAACCTCTTCCATTCATTCTAGGAAAAGCTTTCAGTTAAGAAGATTTGAAGCAAGAAGATGAGTCATGGTTGTACAATGTGGATCTAGATCTTTTTTTTCAAAGTAAAAAGTACCTGATTATTAATAAAATAATGGTATATAATGATTATAAAGGAAAGGGAATGGGGAAAAACTATCAAGGTTGACTAGATCCTATTATTCTTGTAAAACATTTAAAGAAACAAGGTGTAGGATACAACTTCTTAGGGTAGTCCCAAAACATCCTAAAAGTGGTTTAACCTGTACACTAAATAATGATGTTCCTAAAAAAAACACACAGTCCTATTTAGAATATACTATGAGCTTTCCAACACTAACCTATTCAATTTAATTAGTGTTCTCACCATTTCCACTATTCCTACCATTCCCCTTACCCTTCAATATCCTGACCTTATTGATTGGGATCACCAAGATAATGATGTCATTCTCAATGAGTTCTCCAACAAAAAATCAATTTTAGAGTTCATGGGACTAAGAGATGGTTTACCAATAGGTGACCACAAGTAGGGTTTTATATTCATGTTAGATCCTATGGCCTAATTTTGTGATCAAGTGAACTTATTTAGTCAAGATAAAAATAAAACATCGAGATCCTTAAGCAAAACCCTTTTTGAGGAAATTTTGGATAAGGGAAAAAGTAAAGATAAATATGAGTCCCTTGGTGAAAACCTATTTTAGGCACCATTGGACAAGGAAATTCCCTCTCCTTCATTAGAATCTCAAGATTCCATAAGTCCATGTCTGTCATATAGTGTTGAAATCAAGCCTAAATAACATGAAAAATTTGAGCATATGGTTTTGGAGAATCCATATTTGGTAGCTTATTAGCCATTAGCTAAGGGGAATGCTTCTGATTCTTCTTACATGGGTCCATTTGAGAGTTCACATTCTGATTTTGATGATTAGTTACCTTATTTTCCTATAATTATAAATGGTGGTTCCGCTCTTCTAGTGGAAGACAAGACATAGGTAAAAATTAGTACAAATTATGATCCAAAGATAATAAATATTGGTGTGTCCCTCACTAAAAATGAGCATGAATTGATTATTTCCCTTCTCATAGAGTTAATTGATATATTTGCTTGGGCCTATCTAGATATGTTGGGTCAAGATCCTTCATTAGTTGTTTATCATTTTATTATGTATCTAGATGCCAAACCTATTAAATAGAAGCTAAGAAATATGCGTCTAAAGATTGATCTTCTAGTTAAAGTTGAGGTAGATTTTTTTTTGAAAATAGGTTTTATCAAACCTATTCCATATGTAGATTGGATTTATAACATTGTTCTTTTAAAAAATAAACTAGTAGGTATTCTAATATGCATGGATTTTAGAGATCTAAATAAAGCTCATCTTAAAGATTATTTTCCATTGCCTAATATATATATGATTATGGATTCAAAAATGGGTTACAAGATGCTATCTCTTATGGATGGATTTTTAGGCTATAATCAGATTAAGATCACTCCAAAATATCAAGTCAAGTTAACATTTTAAACCCCTTTGGGCACATTTTATTATCAATTCATGACATTTCGCTTGAAAAAAGTAGGAGCCACTTATTAGTGAGAAATGACCATAATCTTTGATGATATCACACATGATATTATTAAATACCATGTTGATGATATCTTAGGAAAATCTAAAACTCATTCAGAGCATTTGATAGTTTTGTGAAGAATATTTAAATGGTGTCATGAGTATAAAGTATGTCTCAACCTTAAGAAATCTTTTTTTTGGGTTATGTCTTAAAAATTGTTAGTTTTGTCACTTGGATTTTCAACCTTTGAGGATATTAAAATCTCTCCCCGTCTAATTGGAACAATGGAATCACCTCTAGGATTGTGGGTAGCCTAAAGAATGAGGTAAGTCTCTAGATAGGGCTAGTTCCCTTGATGTACCGCTTAGGATTTCAACTACTACTAACGGGGGGTGAAAAGGGAGAGAGAGAACTAAAATAAAACTAATCTAAAGGAGGTTATACACCAAATTTATTTATGACATCCAACCATATAAATATTACACTTGAAATCAAAGGACAACTAAACATACACTCTCTAATATATGTCTGCTTGTATCAATATTATATTATGGGGTTATGGATGAATGTGAAAAGCTAGGAGGAATAGAAAAGAGGACTTGAGTGGAACTAATGAAGAGAATAAATAAATTAAATTTTGAAATTTATTGGAACACATCACATGCCCTGAAAGGATAAGCTGCAAATATGTGAGAGAATGTGACAACTTGCTAAGGAATCCATATTTTTCACTAAGCAAATTCAACATTTAAGTAAATCAAACTATGAAAAGTCATGTAAGAGGTAAAACTTATTAATTTTATTGATAAAAATGTATAAAAATTATTATGGCTTAACCATACTTAGGTGGAACATCCATACAATGCCAAAATGGCTAGTTATTATAGGAACTTGTGAGAGAGAGAAGAAGAGAGAAGTCCAAGGGTCACAAGGACACTTTTAAAGATCATCCAAGGAGTTAATTGTGAATTTTGAGAGGTTATGGTATGAAAAATTCAAGTTTAGGAGATAAAAGTGCCAATCTAAGTCACAAACTTCATGAAAAGTGGCAAGAAAACTCCTCAACTGGCTCAGAAAAACTACCTTCATGATTGGATCTATTTGAACATCCTATAACTAATTAGGACCAGACTAAATGATTGGAATGACGGTTAGTGACATAATAAATTCCTTTACATGAATTGGTTTCATTCATGGTCTCTTATAATCACCTAGAAGTGAGCCATCATCATTTACTATCCAAAAAATTGCCCTTCCATGCACCCTGCACACTTGGCCTCAAAATTGACATACATGAAAATCCATGGGAGGGAGTTAAAGACAAGTTTAAAGGCCATAAATGGCCATATAAGCATCAAACACATCTTAAAATCACCCCCCTTGAAGTTTTCCATCTTCTTCATTAGTTTGTCCATTAGGCTAGTATTAACTAGTTAAGTTGAATCACTTAGTTGAGACACTTAGGAGTTGTTTCAAGGAATGAGAGTAATATGGGGAGTTATATTAGGTTTTAATATTTCCATACATATTATTTTCACCTATTGAAACATCCTACAACCTAAAAAACATACAAATTAGTGAGAAAAACCCTGTTTCTACCCCCATCCATACAAGTCCGTACAACTCAAAATCATGTGAATTATAATAACTAATTAGTATAAAATTTTAAATATATATTATTGTAAAATTATTACATTAAAGTTCATCTCTAACTCCATCTTCACAAACTAGTCCTTGGCAAGGGTTTTCGAGGGTTTCTAAATAGTTTAAGCCCTTAAGCTTTATTCATAAAGTTGGGACATTGGAACTAAAAAAAAATACACAAGTTTGTTTTTCAATACCCCTTATAAATTTATTAAACTCAGTTTCCCCCCATGAAAAACATCATGAAATATATAAGCTTCCAAAAGTTCCCTATCGAGTTCTTTCCTTGTTTCCACAAGCTTGAGTTTGTCTTTGAAGCTCAAAGTGACTTCTAATATTTTCCTTGGATCCAAATAGCTTGAAAATATATTTAGTCATCCCATAAACATGTTTCAATGGTTTTTAAATATTAACTCATTATAAAAGGGTAATGGACTCTCCATTTGGGCATTAGGCCTAGACCTTATCTAGTAAGTCTGAGTGTAAATCTAGAGCATTTTAGACTTCCCTATCAGATGTCTTTCCTCTGAGGTATTTCCCATGATTTTACATGTGTGTTAAAAAATTTCACATCATTATAAAAGGTTAAATTATCCCATATATCATTATTTAACCACCCTCTTTCAAAACTACGGGGTTCTTGTATGGGGAAAGTGCCCCATGTTTGAGATAAAATAGGGGGAACTTACCCTATTTTCTCATCAAAACTAGGTATCAAAGAGGGTTATAAAAGTGTTAAGGATGAATTGTACAAAAATAGAGATCTTAACTAGGTTATATGATCTTCTAACCCTTCCAAATTCTAAATGGACTTCTAGAGAAGCAAGAAAGTGTAGGGTTCCAAGAGTAAACTATGTATGCACTTAAAAGTTCCCTCCCCTGTGCTTGGTTTGTGTTGGTGAGAGTGTTTTAAGTTGATATTTATCATTATTAATGTGATTATAATCTAAATTTTATTTTCAAACCTATCACACACTCCTCTATATGCTTGAACTCACACCACTGTGTCTTACTCTTGACTGTGTGTCTTACTTTTCTCTCTCAAGAATGAACCCTATGTGTTATGCATTTTGCAGTATTTGAACCTTGAAAACATGATTATAACTCATTCCTAAGATTTCTCATGGTGATATATTAGTGTTTTTTGGTCCATTTTATCTAAGTCCATGTCCTATTCATGCCAATAATGCCAACTCTATGCTCACTATCGAAGACAGTCATAACTGACTATGTGAGAGTCCTTTTAGGGTCATATAGGTTTGTTTTATCATTATTTGTAGCTCATTTAGTTCATAATGATATTAATGAATGTGGTCATGACTTGTATTATCATGTTAACCTCCATCTAATTCTTCATATGCACTCTTAGCT
Organism: Torreya grandis; assembly: GCA_037957365.1. Classification (NCBI taxonomy): domain Eukaryota; kingdom Viridiplantae; phylum Streptophyta; class Pinopsida; order Cupressales; family Taxaceae; genus Torreya; species Torreya grandis. The sequence continues at coordinate 3,631,070 of JARHVA010001238.1, forward strand.
CTAAAACTGAGTCTTTCCCTATTTTTATTGAGAAATCTTGCTTTTATACTTGCCAATAGGTTAATATGATTATCCTAGAGCTCATGAATTTTTTCATAGTTATGGAGAAGGTTAATAGTGGTTTGGTTCATTATAATACCCTATCCAATCATCAAAATGCAATTTCAACCACTATACTGAGTTCTCTTCAAAGTGATCGACCAACCCTGATGTAGACTATTGTCTGTAGGTTAATTTGCCTCTAATTAACTTATTTATGGTGTTAAGATGATCATTTGAAACACTTGTGGTGACATAAAATCCTTTTCCTAAAACTAACTTGAGTGTCATGAAACTAGGCCTAAACCTCATGTTAGTTCCCTAACTAAGACACTTCTCCTTTCAAGACCCTGCTTGGATTGAGCCTGTAGGTGATTATGCTTCAAATGAGTTGGTTATGGTATTGGTAGATATTTTTGAACCTTATTGAGGTAAAAATTCACTTGATCATGTTTGTATTCCACTTAAACATCCTCAAACAAACACTAAACCCTCATGTTTAGGTCCTTGTCTATTTGCAGCTGTAGGTGCATGCTTCATGGTCTCTTGTATGGACTAAGAGGTTTGAATAGGAGGTCAGACACATCTTATCATATCCATAAGTGGATTTAAACTATAATTTATCTATTCAACCCATTTTAACTCATTAAATGTGATAACATGGTTAATATTTCCAATCTTATAACACAAAAGTCTCTTTTTGACTAAGGACTATAGAGAATATTATAGGATTTTAGTGTTGTTAGAGGTCATTTTGAGACCTCAAACAACCCTTCTCCCCTTATCATCTGCCTCTCCAACTTAGAAAGGGTATTTTATTTGATAAATTATATAATATTTACCAAGTTATATTCTTTGAGACACTTATCCTCATGTTTTAGGATAATCTCAAAAGGTCTCTTGACCTCTGTTTCACCATTTTAGGGATTGAAGGCCTAGACAATGTCATTGCTCCTTGAACATGGTTATCAAATCCATTAGACAATATTATCCCTTCAAAGGATCAATTATAGTCTCTATTCATGCTATGAATTTAATAAGGGTTTTCAAATCATACTGCAATAATCCATATGCCACCCCTAGTCCATATGAACACCACCTGTAGGTGACTATTTCCTTTATAGGCAACAAGTGGGAGCAAATTGGTAGAGTGTATAATTTATAAAATAAAAATGAGATTTGAGATCTTACAATGATTAAAACAATAGTTATGTCATTTTTATGACCTTTATTAGCTCAAATTTCCTCTTAAACATGATAGCCTTCATGATATATCCGTAGATGAGCTTCAATGGATGACTGTATGAAGGTTTTCAATATGACTATCACAGTCCTCTTTCACACTCCTTGGAGGGCTTAATCTATTTGTTCTTGCTTCTAGACACATCAAAAATATTTGAAACCTATAGTAAAACTTCATGAGCAAACTAAAAATTATCTTCACACATGATTCAAGATGGATACAAGTGGAAAAAACAAGGAAAAGGCAGTGAGCTTGACAAATTATGGGTATGTATATGTATGACTACAACCATGAAACATTTCTTGGAGAGAGAGGATGAAAGGTGGAAAATAAGTCAAGAAACATATTTAAAACATAAGGGTGAGCTTGACACAACCTCATGGAACCATGAATTATCTTGAAATTCTTGAAAATGGTGCAAGCCTACCTACAACTAAAATAATTATATCTTCCTACAAATTGAGATAATTAGCACATCAAAACCTCATAAAACATGAATTCAAGTGTGGAGAGAATTGGATAAGTAATTAAACATGCTCTATAATAAATATTAGTAGAAATATTATATATAATCCTTCAAACCAAGGTAAAAATTGAAGGGTTCATAGATTGATAGGCTGTTTTAGAAGGTCAAATTCAAATGGATGATTCATAAAGAAAAATACATCATTATCAAACTTATTTTTATGAAAAAGGAGGTATATAGGTTTAAAATATTCTCCCAAAATTATTATTCCTGAAAATATTTCTACTGGTCATACCAAGTACGAACCTATATGTCACTTTTGTGTGTCTAAAAAGGTGAAAAAGAAGCAAAATGGTTTTGAGCAATAAATGACATATCCAAACCAAAAAAACATGGAAATGAGTGTGGGGAAGCTGAAGAGTCACATTTAAATCTTTTCAAGTTGCATACTTCTAAGGAGGTTTTACAAGTGCCATTTTCTCCTTTTTTGCTAAGAAAACTGCCTTTTCTCTGAACAACCTACCATATTTTTAGTAGTGTCAATTATCTAAGACTTATAATGACACATGTGACATGAAATAATGTTTTTAAACTTTCACATTTCCCAATAAACCTTTATAAAGCATTAAATGCACCCTTTTGACCCCTCAAATGACCTAAAAATGATATAAAGACCTAAAAACTATTGTAAATATTGTCATTGATGTCAATGGTTTAGAATTGGTGAGTAAGGCCCCAAAAGGCAATCTGGTTAGAGATACACAAATAGGTCTTATTTTTATGGTTATTATTTTTATTGTAATGGATATGGTCATAAGAAAATAGAATGCCAAAAAAGGGCTAACAATTTCAGAAATAAGGAGAAGGAAACTCATGCAAAGTCAAGCAGAAGCCAAAACTATTTTGCTCATTTATCAAGATTTAATGAAGAGGCCACAATATGTTACAAGTGAAAAAAATTTAAACATAACATGGTACTATAGAAGTGTGTTTGAGTCTGTCAAGAAGGACCAAAGTTTCAAGGCTTCATTCATCAAGAAGAAAGTTCAGATAGGTTCATGGTAGAAGAAACAACCTAAAAAATCTATGTTGGTACAGACAGCTTTGCATGTAAGAAATGAAAAAAATATATGGTTCATTGATAGTGGATGTTTGAGGCACATGATAAGAGACAAAAACAAGTTCATAACCTTGGAGAAGATCAATGGTGGCACAATGAAATCTAGAGATAATATTACTACCAGAATTGCCATAAAAGATACACTAAGTTTGGATAATGGTAGAACTAAAACTAAAAATGTTTTTTATGTAGGTTTTAATAATAGTCTTTTGAGTGTAAGTCAAATATGTGATAAGGGGCACACACTAAAATTTTATGTAGAAGGTTTTGAAATTAGGAGAGATAATTCAGATGTGTTGGTTGTAGATGCTCAGAGAACAAGGAATAATCTGTATATGTTATTAGACATCAAAGGTCAAAGATGTTTGAGTCAGATTGAAAAAAGTTGGCTATGGCACATGAGAATGGGGCACATAAATTTTGATAATCTTGTCAACATCAACAAGAAACAAGCAGTCAAAAATCTTCCAAAGATTATAAAGCCATCCAACATGCTTTGTGAACCTTATCAGCATCGGAAGTAGGCCAGAAGGAAGTTCAATACAAAAGAATACTCGACCACTCAGATGTAAGAGATTGTTCACACTAATTTGTGTGGACCTATGAGAACTGAAAGTACTCAAGGTGAGAAATATTTCATGTTGCTTATTGATGATTTTTCATGTATGACTTGGGTAATGTTTTTAAAGAAAAAATTAGAAGCTTTCAGACATTTCAAAGAATTCAAATCATTAGTTGAGAATGAAACCAGTTTGAAGATTAAGTGCCTAAGATCAGATTAAGGAAGAGAATTCATGTCAGATCAATTTATTGAGTTTTATGAAGACCATGGAATAAAGAGACATTATTCAGCAACCAAAACTCTACAACAAAATGGAGTAGTTGAACAGAGAAACAAAATAGTTCAAGAGATGGCAAGGACAATGCTAAATGAATCCAAGATAGTAGATAAATATTGGAGAGAGGTAGTTGGTACAAAAGTGCATATTTAGAATAGAGCATTATTGAGAGTCAATAGTGACAAGACTCCTTATGAGCTATGGAAAGACAAACCAACTATAGTTGATTATTTTAGAGTTTTCAGTAGTAGATGCTTCATAAAGAGAACTGATAAAAAATTGGATAAGTTTAAATCTAGAGCAGATGAAGGTATATTTCTTGGTTATTCTTGCAAAATTAAAGCTTATAAATGTTATAAAAAAAGAACCAAGAAAATAGTTGAAAGTGAAAATGTCAGGATAGAAGAAGATGGAACACAAAGAATCAGTGATCCAATAGACATTCTTGAAATCATTGAAGAGGAAGATTTTGAAGAATTAGATGAAGATGAGAAGGAGAAAAAGGACACCAAAACCCCATCCAAATATGTCTAGAGAAATCATAATGAAAGTGACATCATTAGGGACATAAATGAAGGAATTCACACTAGAAGAATGATGCTAAGTGAATTTGAGCAAGTTAATTTATCTTTGTTATCCAAAATTCAGCCTAGAACTTTTTCAGAAGCTAGACATGATAAGCATTAGGTTAAGGCAATAGATGAAGAATTAAATCAGATAGAAAAGAATGATACTTGGGAATTAGTGCCTAGACAAAAAGATCACAATGCGATAGGAACAAATGGGTTTACAAAAATAAGTTGAATGAAAATGGAAAAGTGACTAGGAATGAAGCAAGATTAGTATGTAAAGGATATGCTCAGATTGAGGGAATAGATTTTGAAGAAACTTTTGCACTAGTGGCAAGGCTAGAGGCTATTATAATGTTTCTTGCATATGCAGTGTTTAAAAATTTAAAAGTGTTTTAGATGGTTGTCAAATCTACCTTCCTAAATAAGAATCTAGAAGAAGAAGTCTATATTGAGCAGCCTAAGGGATTTATTCTCTCAAATGTTAGTAGCCATGTATGCAGATTTAAGAAAGCACTGTATGGATTGAAACAAACTCCTAGAGCTTGGTATGGAAGACTTGATAAGTACCTATAGGATCAAGGTTTCAAGAGAGGATTTGCCGATAGTAATCTCTACATCAAAATAGAAGGTGAAAATTAATTAATTATTATGGTATATGTTTATGACATCATTTTTAGAGGAAACATTGAAAAGATGACAAAAGAATTTTCTAATAAAATACAAAAAGAATCATAGATGTCTATGCTTGGAAAATTGTCATTTTTCTTAAGATTGCAAATATTTCAATCAGATAAAGGAATTTTCATATCTCAAGGTAAATATGCCAAGGAAATGTTGAAGAAATTTGGTTTTGAGGATTGTGCACTAGTTGGCACACTAATGAGTATAGAAAATAAGGTGATCAAGGATGAAGATTCACCTATTGTAGATCAATCTTTGTATAAATCTATGATTGGTAGTCTTTTATATTTGACATCATCGAGGCTAGACATCATGCATGTAGTAGGTATGGTTTCAAGATATCAGTCAACTCTAAAAGATAGTCATGTTTAGTTGGTGAAGACAATATTTAGATATATCAAGGGGACATTGGATTATGGATTGTGGTATCCCACAGGGAAGGATTTCACTTTGGTTGCTTATACAGATTCAGATTGGGTAGGTTGCTTGGATGATAGAAAGAGTACAAGTGGAGGAGATTTATTTCTTGGTGATAGCTTAGTATCATGGCTAATAAAAAAACAAAATTTAGTATCACTTTCTATAACTGAAGCAAAATATATTTCAATGTTATTGTGTTGTACTCAAGTGCTTTGGATGAAGCAAACTTTGGAAGATATCAAGGTAAAATATGATGAACCTATTTCTATTTTTTGTGACAACATAAGTGCTACTAATATTTATAATAATCTAGTGATGCATTCGAGAATAAAACATATTTATATCAGATTTCAATTTTTGAGAGAGTAGGTTGCAGATCAATAGGTTAAGATAGAATATATCAGTATTACAAAGCAGATTGTAGATATTTTCACAAAGGCACTACCAAAAGACACATTTGAGTATCTATGGGAGAAGTTGGGAGTAATTTCTTTTACTTCCTGCCATTGAAGATCAACATTAGTTGAGGGGGAGCTAAGTGTTATCTCTAGGATAAGCCCTTTGCCATTGATGTCAAAGGGGGAGAAGAACAAAAATAGGTATAGGTATAGGTACAAGTGCATAAATAAGTACAAGGAATAGGTACAGGTTGCTATAGTAAGGGGGATTTATTTTATGTTTTTTAGATGGTAATATGTGCAACTTGACATGTGTAGTACAAGTTTTAAGATGTGGCAGTTTCAGTTTGAGGTTGCCATCAATGACAAAGGGGGAGATTGTTGGAAATATTGTCATTGATGTCAAAGGTGTAGCATTGGTGATTAAGGCCCCACTACATTTAACGGTGTTTATAATATTCATATCTTGGCTAATGTGTGTTAATATTTATTTAATATTAATGAATATATTTTTGGTTACATATAAGTCAAAAGAGAGCCCATAGAGAAGTCAAAGAGTCACAGGGTAAAGACAAAAGAGGAATGGGATGCATTTTATCATGAAGAGTCATCTTGAGGAATTCCAAGAGTCACCATATGAAGACAAAAGAGGGTATGGTGCATTTTTATATGAAGGGAAACTTTGAGGAATACGAAAAGTCACCAAGATAGAGACAAAAGAGGAAAGGACACATTTGCTTATGAAGGTTCACCATGTGACTTTTCAAATGCAAAGATACAAAGGGTCATGAAAATTTGGCACCATTTTCCATGAAGATTGAAGGGTCACAAAGGGTGAATGCCAAATGTCATTTGGAAAGTTATAAATAAAGGATTGAGAATCCATTTAAAATATGCAAGAGAGTGCAAGGTTTAGTAATTATTTTATATAAGAAAAGAGGAGAGAAAAGCAGGATATATTATAGATTTCTATCATTTGTTGAGTAAGCAACATTGAGAGATTAGTTGTGTTTTATACACAAGAGGGGTTGGTGCTCCTATGGGTTGGTGCTCCTGTAAGTTGGTGCTTGCGAACTTTGTAATTTGAGTTGGTGCTCATTCATATACTTGAGATTGTTCTCCGTGGTTTTTTCCCACTTTGGGTTTCCATGCAAAAATCTGGTCTCTCTCTCTCTCTCTTGTGTGGTGCATGTTATTGTTTTAGTCTTATTACATATCTTGAATGTGTGATTAAGTGGTTAAAGAAAATAAATTAGATTAAGTAAAAGATATATAATATACTGATTCACCCCCCCTCTCAATATATTTTGAGCTTAACAAAAACTAATTGACCAAATCTAATATAACATTAGTTGACATTAATTACCCTATAAAAGACCTTATGGAAATATATTATACCCCCTTATAGACCTAAAAATCCAAGTTTTTTTACTAGGGGTGCCCCATTTTGACCTAAAAATCAAAATTGGTCAATAGTTAGGCTTCATTTTCTCTTTCAGGGGCATTGAAGTTGATCCAACCAAAGTGGAAGCTATTACTGAAATGTCACCCCCTTCTAATTTGAAGCAAATTAATAATATAGAGGGTAAAATCTAGGCTATTATATGTTTCATCTCTCAACTTGATTATCATTGTCATCCATTCAAACATTTGCTAATGAAAGACATTACATTTCAATGGAATGTTGAATGTAAAGAGGATTTTGAGCAACTTAATCAATATATAATGAATCCATCTATACTTGTTCCACCTATGTCTATAAATCCTTTGTTATTGTACCTTTTTATAACTACCAGTGCCTGGGGGGCACTCCTTACTTATCATGATGATCAAGGGAAATAATGATTTGTTTATCATCTAAGCATAACATTAGTTTCTTATGAGTAGAACTATAGTCCAATTAAAAAGCATGCCTTGCATTAGGTTGCACTTCCCAAAAGCTTAGACATTACATGTTGAATAATAAGACAATGTTGATTTATAAAATAGTTCCCTTGAAGTATATATTAGCAAAAACATCTATAATGGGTCAAATGGAAAAATGAGTCATATTTATAATTGAGTTAGATATTGAGTACACACATTAGAAAGAAATCAAAGGACAAATATTAGCTGAGCAATTGGTCAAAGCACATCTACAAGATTATGTTCATATCACAGTACATTTTTATGATGAGTCTATTATGAATCTAACTAAATACAACGAAAAAAATCTCTATGTTGATGGTTCTTTCACATCACATGTTTCAAGAATAGGACTATTGTTCATCACACTATAAGGAATTATTATTAATAAATATTTTCACATTGGATTTCCATGAACAAATAATATAGATAAATATGAAGCTTTGCTTGCTATAATTTATCTTATTGTGTAATGGAATATCCAAAATTTGTAAATATATGGTCATTCACAAATTACTATCAATCAAGTCCTTGATTAGTATCAAACAAAGGATGAAAATATGGTGCCTTATAAAACTATGGTGGATGATCTAAAACTCAAGTTTGAAGCCATTTAGTTCATGTAGATTCCTAGAGCCAAAAATAAGATAGTTGATGCTATGGATATTATTGGTTCAGTGATTTCAATTTCTTATTTTGTCATAGCATAGGAGTTTTTCATTGAACATCTCCTTATTCTAGCATACAATTGTTCACATTCTGAGATGATATATACCATTACTTGTCCCAATTCCCCTTGGTATCATGACATATTTTCCTATCTTTAAAATCACATCCTTCCACCTAATATATCCCATAACCAAATGAAATAATTTAATCCAAAACACTTCCAATTACACCATAATTGGTAATTTACTAGTCATAGAGGCTATGATGAAACTCTGCTTCACTTTTTAAACATAGCAAAATCTAACTTTGTACTTAGGGAAGTCCAAAAAGGGATTTATAGGGCTCAATAGAAGTATGGTCCTAGATAATAAGGTATTTAGTAATAGTTACTATTGGCCTACCATTGAATAAGATGCATGTGCTTATGTGAATAAATGTTTATCATGTAAAAAACATGGTGATCTAATTCATGCTCTAACACAAGAACTACAACTAGTCACTCCTCCTTGGCCATTTTTAACATGGGGGCTTGATATCATAGGAAATAATAACCCTACTTCATCAGATGGTCATAAAAATATCCTTACTACTACCAAATATATTACCAAATGGGTAGAGGCAATCCCTCTCAATTACATAACTAGTAAGCAAATTTCAAAGATCATCCTAAATCATATCATTTGCTATTATGGCATATTTTATATCATCATCTTAGATAATGGTACATGCCTTAAAAAAAATACACCACCACCATATACCCCAATTTTCACATCAAGCATAAGGTTTCCACCTCTTATTACCCTCAAGATAATGTCCAGGTAGAAGCATCCAACAAAACTCTTATTAAAATCCTTAAAAATTGTCAATAATTTTGGCTATGATTGGCTCATGAAAATATTCCCAACCTTATGGGAGCATCATATTAATTTTATAACTCATACTAGTGAAACTCCTTATTCTCTTGTTTATGGATATGTATCCATTTTACCTATTGAGATCAAGTTACCCTCATTGTGCATTTCAATGTAAGGTGTCATTGATGAAGATGACTACTGACTATTGAGGTATGTTCCATAGATGTGTTTGTGGCTTTAAATTTATCATTGATTTAAAAGGGAATCAAAGGTAATTGATGTACCAGAGGTGTTTTTGAGAAGGGACATGGCTTGTAAGAAGATGATAAGCAGTAGATAGGCATGGTATATAGGAGTTTTAACATGAGAATGTGTTCTTGGTATGCATTTATAGTAGATATCTTGAAGGTATTAAAAGAGGTATGGAATTTTTATAGTTAAAGGCCTAGTTCCTAAGCATTAGAAAGGATTATAGTGGAATGATAATGGTGATACAAAGATATCTGTGCTTGAAGGTGTGTATTGAAGTATCAGAGCATAGAGACTTAGTGAGGTCCAAATGAAGGGCCAAGTTGGGTTTCCAAGATGAAAAAAACATGTGAGCATGGAATAAGGTTTAAAATTATGATTCAAAGGTGTTTAAAAAGTTTCAAGTATTGAAGAGAAATAAAAAGCAAGATATTAGGTTTGAAGGTCTCTTGTGCATGCAAAATGAAGAGATGAGAGCTCAAGAAGGAAGTTTAGATGCTAATTGGCATATGAAAAATTTTAATGGTGTCTTGAGAATTTTTGGAGATATGGAATATGTTCCTTATAATTTTTTTCAAGTATTTGGAAGTGGTTTCAGGTATAGAGCTTTATGAACATTCGTTAAGAATGCAAACTAGTCTAAAACCCTCTCTAAACCCTCTTAATGACCTGATTGGAGAAATATTGTTGGATAGTGCCTAGAATGGTTTGTAAAGTAAATTTTTATATTTTTATCATGTATAGGAATCCTCAAGGAATCCCCAAGTGTCCTATTTTGTCAAGGCTATGAGTAAAGCTATAGAAAACTACTTATTTCTAAAGAATTTATTAGTATAGGTAGAGTTGACCAAGTCAATGCATACAAATAAATGGAGGTTGAAGGTCAAGAATTTTTATTTATGTCCATGTATTTATTTTTGAAATTTAAATTCTTTGTGTCAACTAGTTTGGTCAAGGAAGATGACCTATCACTAATTTGACAAACAATGAAAACAATGAGAAAAACTAGGCAAGTGAGAAAATGTGTTTAGGGATGAGTTTTAGGTGACGAGGGATGAATAAAATTATTTGGGGTAAAGACCTATACATATTTTCCATATTTATTGTATTATTTTAATTCATTTTATATGGTGAAAATATCTCTCTCAAGATGGCTTGTCTAAATGGAGATGAATAAAGGAGTAAGGTTTAGTGATTGATCTGTTCATTCTACATTTACTAGTAGACCTCTATAAATTTGTGATTTGAGTTTATTTGAATATTTATAAGTATACCATAAATTAATTTTAAGTTTAATAAAGTGTCCCTATAGGTTCAAGAAGACATGATCATCATGACTGTGTCTTAAGCTAGATTGACTGCTCTAGGTATGTTAGGTGAGATGAAGAGTTTTGAGACCCTTTGAAAAAAGTTGATGGATATTAAGGATATATTTTTGTGTTTTTGAATGTATTTTAACTATTAATTATTTTATTAAGGTGGAAAAATAGGCTAATATGTTGAAATGTCAAAGCCAAAATGGATTGCCTAGATGTGTTAAGATAGTAAGAGAGTAACCTGAGAGATTGGTCTATAAAACCAATGATTGCCTATAAATTTTGATATATATACATGATCCAAAACTCAAAAATATTTATTTGAAATATAATTCAATAAATAATAACAATATAATTCAAATAATGCTATCACTGAGAAGAGATGTTTTATTGATCAAATTTGCAGACCCAAACATATGCCTATCTCTGAGAAGAGATGTCTGATTTCCATTTTGGGTTACATATTAATTTATACATGTTTTTAAGGTGTTATGAGGATGTGTAAGGTCACAAATATTTATGGAGATTAAGTTTTTTGACTTCCATGATTTACAACAATACAGAATTCAAGGAATTACTATTTTTAGAAACTTACTATTTTTTAGATTGCACTACTAAAATTGAAATTTGGGGCACTTCCATTTGGTTTTTAGGGGTAAAAATCCATTGAGAAGATATTAGTGTCATCTAACCACATTATCCTCATTCTTATCTTTCCCATGGTTCAAATGGTGAGTCAATTGGAGCTACGGTATAAAAGTTATGGCTCCTAGAAATTCCGTCATCAATGGGGGTGGACCCATCACCTGAATTATCACTTGAATTGTTGCCTGAAAAAATAAATTTGGGAGTGATATATAATACTTATATAATATATGTATGTGAATTATATTTATTTTAATAACTCTTATAAGTTATAAACAAGAACTTCTACATGAGTATGTTTTTGGAGGTTAGAAGAAGTTTGAGTAGTCACTTTGTAGAGGTGAGTTGCAGGTCCTCTGACCTGAGTTGAAGAATAAAAATCATTTGAATATGATGATAACTTCCATAAGGTTAATATTAATGTAATGACAGTCATTTAAATTTATCAATATGGTGTTGGTGGTAAAATATGTTTGATTATTTTTTGAGATTTCTAGTAGAACTAAGTGAGCCTATTACAGATGTGATTTTGGGTGCTTGGAGCTTGTGTGAAGGTGTCAAATGGACATGGTGAGGTTTTTTAGGTCATGAATGATCTATTAATGTTATTTATTCATATGGTTAATTGGAAAATTTGATTTTTGATTTAACTATTTTGGAAATAATGGATTTTTATTTCTAGTTTAGCTGAAGGTCTAGATTAATAAATCAATAAATAATATTGCAATAATTATAGTCCTAATTTATATAATTTATCTATGTTTTTTTACCTTTATAAAAATATCAATAAATAAGGAGAAAATATAACTTATCTTTAAAAAAATTGAGATGGTTGATACAGGGTCTGAAATTGGCTATGCAAGATTGGGACAGAGTCATAAATCAAAATCTAGCTTTCATTCAAGGAAAGGACAGGACTGCCAAAAACATGACACTTTGGGGTCTGACATTGTTGTCCACTCCTGTCACTATTATCCAAACTAGTTATAGAGACCTAAAATTTTTGGGTTCTTTATACTATTCTTGTGTGAGCCTACTTATGAAATCTTGAGTGCTGAATGTTGATGAAGCTCGCTATAGAGATGATTTAATCTTCAAACCCTAACCCTCCATCATGCTTGATAAAATGGGATTTTAATCACTTAGATAAATGGGGGGGGGGGTTAGTGTGTAATATGCACTAAACTTATAATCCACAATCTTTATGTGGGCATGCTACCTATATACCAATACTTTGAAGAGGAATCAAGCCATATGTAGTTTTCCCACTTAATGTGTTTTGTGAAATAGTGTAATGCAAATGCAATAATGTCAAATTGAGAGTCTTTGAGATGGCTAAGGACTGGTATGAGAGTTTGAATATGTTTGAAGCTATGTTGGGTGAATATATGTAGAGAGTAGGGAGGTTTACCTTAGTGCTTAGTTTGTATTCTTGCTTACTTTTTAAGATTTATCACCTCCTTTGTAAATGAACTTTGGATGGGATTTTATAGGGAAAAATTGGTCATGGGTTAGATGTGTTCATGCTAGGCTAACATAATGAAGGATAGGAATCAGATGAAAAAGACCATTGGGGCTCAAAATGTAAAGGGATATGAGCATTGAGAATAGGACACCGTAGGGTCCGATGTTGTATTCCATGTATGGTACTCCTATCTTATAGGCTTGAGACTTGGAGAGATAGGATTGGCTTAGGAAAATTAGCCTGGATGAGGTGGAATCATCATTTGGAAGGCTATAGATGATTGATAATGAGCAAAAAGGTGTCTATAAGGGTCATAAGAGCATACAAGAAGGACCTATAGATAGGGTGTCATAAGCCACACTCAAACTATCAATTTGGATATTTTATATGACTACATTACACCTGCTTTATTCTAGTGATGAAGCAAAATGAAATACTAGGATAAAGGAAAAGTAGAAAGCATACATGAACTTACCTACAAGGTTGAAGTCCATGAAGATGTGTGATGTTGAGTGTGCATAGATAGAGCACATTGTGAAGTATAAATATGCAAGAAAAAACAAAGAGTAGATCAGTTCTTACTAGACATGCTATGTCTAAAATAAGAACATACAAAATTTGGGTAAAATAGAAAGGAACAAATACACCTCATTGGGTATGTAAACTAACACAAAACCTATTATGATGTTGAGTGATGTTGGGTCTATGTTTTACCATGAGTAATACAATGAATGAAGCTGAGTGCTCAATTCCCTATGGGTGGCTCAAGAATACAAAGGCTAGCCCTTTGGATCCATTTTCACCCACTAAGTGAAGCTATGTGATCATGTGTGTGTTAATCGATGTTTGGATTGTGTGTCCAATCCCTCTGAGTATATGGATCAAGAATACAAAGGCTAGCTAGTACTTTGGCTCCATCATTGCCCAATAAGTGAAGTAATGAACTGATACCAATATGAATGTGTGTCATATGAGATGGATCTTGAAGCCCATGAATGCTCTATAATTTAAAAATGTAGCATGGATAGCTGAATTATATTGAGAACTAGGCCAATCTTGGCCACTCTGAAAGGTGGAGATTAGGCTTGTATGAAAGCCACTCCAAAACTAAGAACTAGGCTTATATGAAAGCCACTCTAAAATGATGCCAAACACCTACAGATGGAATAAGGCATGAAACTATTGAGAATACATAGGTAATGCAATGCACTAGAAAGAAAAGAAGGCAAATGTGGCATGCATAATGCCCCCAATCACTGGTGTCTATAACATGGATTTTGATCTAGAAGTTATACCAACTACCCAATCTGAAATTGGAAGCAAGAGCCATCATGCCCTGCATGATGCCCCCTATATTTATATACTCTGCGTAAAACTATACTAAAACTACCCAATCTAAACTAAACTATAGTTGATAAAACTATAATTAAACTTGCCTTTCTATCTATTTCTAGAAAATCTAGGTTTTTTGTTGTTTGGATAGGAGCACTAAAAATAAGACACTTTACTATCTGATGTTTTAGTCCAAGTATGGTGTTCTTGTTCTTTGCTATTTCTAGTCATTGTTTTATTTTTTTCACTATTTTCTTGTTCTATTCTACCTAGTTTGAATTTTAAATGCTATTCTAAGTTTTCTAAAAATTGATTTTTGACTGGTAGAAGACTCTGATCTCTATGACAAAATCCCTAATTATTACTCCCTCTTTTGAGGGTAGGAATGAAGACTTTGTAATGACTACCCTCAGAAGAAAGAGCCCTACAAGTGAATTGTGTTGCTAAATACATGATATAACAATGATAATCAAAAGATGTCTCAAGATATAACATAGTTTGTATTGGAGATTACTAGATCAATAGGGGTATCTTTAGATAGATGTAATAATGTAATAACATGTGAAATATATTGAATTGAAACTAGAAATGTTAGTTTTTAGTTTTTAAGGAGGGATGGAGCATGATCTCCATCATGACATCCAAGAAAGCAAAGTAATGCATGATGTGGATCATGGCATTTCAAATAGCTAAGAAGAAAATAATTAAAAAAACATGTAATGAAAGAACCAAGAAGCATACAAAAGAGGCCAAGGGGCCAAGAAAACAATGGACATGGGCACATATCACTCAAACTAGAAAGCAAACACATAAGGAATTTTCAAATGCCCACATACACATACAATTGAAAACAAGCAAGGTTGGCACAAGGGCCACAAGCACATAGAAGAGTACAAGCAAAGGACATTAGAAAATGTCCTAATGCACACATGAGAGAAAAAATAGGAACTAAAAAATGCAATCACATCTAGCTACACAAATCAAGAAAAAAAAACATGTAAATGCTAGAAATACTATCACATCTAACTAATCAAAGCAAGAAGTGAAAGTATGCAAAACATGGAGTACAAGACTAGGTAGATGCTAAGAAATACATAAGTCTTATATAATAGTGAGTGTTGATAGAATAATCTATGTAAGCTATGAATTAATGTATATCATCATGATAACTAGAGTGTGTGGTGTAAGAATGACATAACTTGGATGGTGTAGTCATGTAGAAGATGTCCCTAGTGGGTAGATATGTTAATTTATGTCTCAAATGTAGAAGTAGGATGGCCCCTTAATGGGTAGAATGAAGAAATCAAGGATTTGGGTGTCACTGCACACACTTAAATAAGATCAAGTGAAGCATGGTAATGTAGATAAATTGATGATCAATAACATAGAACATCAAAATGTGATTCTAGCATGGTATTAGAAATGTAAAGCATGAATAATGCATACAATTGAAATGTTTTTGGTATTTTGAGTTATTTGAATGCTTTTTTATTTTGACATATTTGAATGTTTTTGTATTTTTGAAATAAGTTATGTAAAATCAATCATAAGGAAGCTATGTAGAAAAGATTGAAAAGCAACTATGTACAAGCCATCATAAGGAAAATATATATAGTACAATGTGTGTAATGAAATAATATTAATGGAATCTACATAGATGCATAATATTAATTAGACTCTTGAGTTTATTTCCTTTAAGTGAGGCTAGATGATACACTTTAGGCTAAGATTTTTGGTAATGAGGTATGGACCTAGCCAATTTGGTTTGAATTTTCCTTTGATTTCTTCTTTACAATTGACATTACACATATTTTCTTTTAGAATGAGATCATTAACTTCAAACTGTCTAGTGTTAACTCATTTGTTGTAGGATCATTATATACATTGTTGGTATATTTTGAGATGTTCAGCTGCTTAGATGTATGTATGGTCTAACTGATCGAGCTGGTGTAGACCTTTTTTGCAATACTCATCATTAGTGAGGATACCTTTAAGGGATACATGAAAGGATGGAATTTTTAGTTCCAATGGTAAGAAATACCTCTGTGCTATAAATGAATGAATAAGGAGTGGCTCTTATAGGTGTAGAAATACTTGTGTGATAAGCCCATTATGCATAAACTAGTTGATTGTGTCAATCATCTCTGAATTCTTTAATGTTTTGCTCAAAATTTTATTGATGGTTTTATTGGTAGCCTTTGCTTGACTATTTCCTTATGGGTAGTATGGAGTGGAGAATGTGTGTTTAATCTTATATTTTATGCAAAATTTCTTGACGATTTTTTTCTTGAATGATGTTCCATTATCAAAATAATTACTATGGGTAAGCTGAAGCATGAAATAATATGATTCATGAGGAAACTACAAATGTCCTCACTTGTGGTAGTTTGAAGTGGAATGGCTTCCACCCACTTGGTAAAGTATTCTATAGTTATGATGATGAACTTATGTTTATTAGTGGATTCAGGGTTAATGTTTTGAATAATATCAAATCCCCATATCATAAATGACCACGAAGAGATAATAGGCTGAAGTTGTTGTGATAGTGCATGTTGTAATTTACTGTGTCATTGACATTTATCACATAGATTTGCATATTGTGGACATTCATCTTCCATGGTGGGCTAGTAGTATCCCTATTAAAGCAATTTGTGTGACATGGCCTTTCCACTGAAATGACCACTATACTCACTATCATGTATCTATGTAAGAGCAAATTTGGATTTTACTAAAGTCAAGCATCAAAGTAATTATTCATTGAAAGATCGCTTAAAAAGGTCCTTGTAAATGATTGCATAGTAGAGTGCTTGTTTGTGTAACTTATGTTTGTCTTTTTGTGAAAAAGTGTTTGGTGTAATAAATTTGTTTAGAAAGTTATAGATATCAGAGAACCACTCTAGAGTTTTATAACTACGTGTAATGGCTAAGATGAAAAGGGCAATCAAATCTACATTGGATATTGATGGTGATTGCAATCATTTAATTGTAAAAATAACTTGATCATCATTGATGTTGATAATAATTAGAGATGTGGCACTTTCCATTGCATCTATGTGTCACTTATCTTTTCATGGTATACTTTCTATAAAAAATTAGTCAAACTATGACAATAAACATTGTACCATATTTCGGTATGGGATAAGATGTTCTTCTTTTGTCTAATAAACATCATTGACTTGATTGACCACAAGTTGGGAATCACTGAAGACTTTAATAGATCTAATTTGGAGGGACTAGGTGGAAAAGAGACCTAAGATATGTGACTCATATTCTTCGGTGTTATTGGTATAAGAAAAGCTTAATTGATATGTAATAGGAATTGTGTGACTAGAAGGGTTGAAAAAAACAATGCCTACCCCTACACTAGACGCGCATCGATAACCATCAAAGAACATGGTCCAAGTGTTAGAATGAGTAGAATAGGTAGTAAAATCATCTCTAAATGCATCACTAATAGGATTAGTGCCCAAGAGTGGTGCAACTACCAAATTATCTTCAATGATTTGGCCCTTTATTGATCTCTATAGAACTATATTTAAGTCATATTATATTATTAACATGACCCATTTTGAAATGCGGCCAGAGAGGTGTGGTTTTTCCATAAGAAACTTCAAGGGATATAATTTTTTGATAACATGAATCTCATTATTAATCATGTAATGTTGAAGTTTTTGTGTGGAAAAAACTAATTCTAGATAGTTTTTCCATCATGGAATAATTTTTTTTATAATCAACTAATGTGCAACTAATGTAATAAACTGCTCGCTCATTATGTTGATCATCATGTTATGCTAAGAGCTCTCCTAAAGCATGATCTATGGTTGAGATATATAATAAGAGAGGCCTATCAGGTATAGGTGGTATTAGAATAGGTGGATTAATAAGATATTATTTGATTGTTTCAAAGCTTTCTTGACAGGATTGGTTCCAACCAAACTTTGTATCTCTCTGTAGTAATCAAGTGAATGACTGAGTTTTATCAACAAGCTGAGTGACAAAATATAGGATTGCTCAGATCTTGCCTTGTAAGGATCTAAGTTTTTTTAAGTTCATGGGAGATGGCATGTTGACAATTTATTTGACTTTATTAGGGTCAATCTCTATGCCACACTGAGAAATAATGAAACCTAAGAGTTTGCCTAATGTAACTCCAAACACACA
This sequence comes from Torreya grandis, assembly GCA_037957365.1. Lineage (NCBI taxonomy): Eukaryota > Viridiplantae > Streptophyta > Pinopsida > Cupressales > Taxaceae > Torreya > Torreya grandis. Next base: position 3,649,444 of record JARHVA010001238.1, read on the forward strand.
TTTTTTTGGGTTTAATCAGACATTATATTGCTTGAGTCATTAAAAAATATTTTGTAAATTAATGGCTTGATGTTGTCATTATTTGGATTTAGCTAATATATGATCAACAAAATACTTAATGGTGTGGCAAATCAAGTTGTGAAAGATATGCATCATAGTATGCTGATATGTGGCTCTAGCATTTTTAATCTAAAAGGCATGACAATGTAACAAAATTTACCCCAAGGTGTTGTAAAAGATGTTTTTTTATTGATCTTCTTCAGTGATTCTAATTTGGTTGTATCTTATAAATCCATCCACAAATGATACTATTTCATACCCGATGTGGAATCTATGATCATGTCAATATTAGGTAAGGGGAAATCATCTTTTGGGCATGTTTTATTTAAATCTTGAGAATTAGAACAACATCTAATTTGTCCATTGGGTTTTATGATGGGGACTATATTAGAAATCCATTTAGGGTATGCTACTAGTCTAATGAATCCAACATCTAAGAGGTGTTGGATCTCATCTTTGACTAAGAGAGCCACCTTAAGATGCATTTTGAATTTTTTTTGCTTAACTAGTTTATCATTTGGGTATAGGGGAATCCAATGGACTGCTACAGATGTATCAATTCCTAGCATATTTGAGTAAGACTAGGTGAAGAGTTCTATAAAATATATTAAAATTTGATGAATACATGTATCCTCTTTCTTGATTAGGGAAATGACTAATAAGACAATGCGGGGATCCTAATTGATTCCAAAATTGAAATCAAATGTTTCCTCATTAAGCAATGTGGAACAATCTAGCATGTATGAGGTTTTAGGAATAGTATCATTTGAATCAACTAGTATGTCCTAGGGAGAATCTAAATTTTCTCTGAAGTAAGCATGGGAATTTGTGTGATGAGGAAATCTATTTTTATGATAGTAAGATGGGAGGTATTCATATGCTCTAAGAAACTGTAGGAGGGATTTATTGTTAGAGAATTCATCTAATGTAAATATATCTAGTGAAGTTGTATCATCAATGAGATTGGGATAGACCAATGATAATGTAGAAGTATGATTAATTGTATGGTCTATGGGTGTAATGGGTGGACAAAACTTTATATGCTTTGAAGTAATGAAAGAAGGTTTCTCATAGAGAAGGGTAAGCTGATATCCCAATCCTTAATTTTTGTGTTGTGTGGATGCCTCGATAGGATTGATGATTCCTTGTTCATGCTTTCCTAGTCCTTTTCCATGATATACCATCTTATTAAGACATTTAAGTGCAAAAGGGGAGCTAAATTAGTGATTTAGTATCAGTGCTATTACAAAACTTAGAATCTTTTGATGTGTTGCATGGTATGAAGGTACACTATGAATAGTGGGTTGTGTAGGTATATTACTGAGATTAAAGTGTGGAATGTAATTATATGGAGATTCAACAACCTGGTGGCATTTAAAAGGTTCATTGTATATTGGGCATGTGTAGATGTAGCTTTTGTGACTAAATTTTAGACAAGCATGGAGTGTGGAAGGGACTACAAGCATATCATGAATCCAAGGTTGACTAAGTAATAAATTATAATTGAGGTCATTTGGCATGACTTGGCAAGTGGTTGGCAATGTCTTAGGTCCCAAAGTAAGATTGAGTGTTATTTGACCCATGAATTTTTGTGGAATCTTTTCAAAACCTTTGATGTTCATGTTAGAATGGTTTAGATCTTGAGGTTGTATATTAAGATGTTTAAGAAAAAAAATGTTGCAAATGTTAAGTCCTAAACCATTATCAACTAACACTCTTTTTACCCCTACATAATTAATTCTTAATTGAATATACAAAGGTAGATGTTATTTGATGATGTGGCACAAGGGTATATCCTCTTTTTCAAAGGAAATATGCTCTTCACTCCATTCCATTATGTTGAGGATAGAGGTGACATAAGATGGTTCAACAAAAAATAAGAATTCTAGTATTACAAAGGGTTGTATACAACACATCTTTGTAAACATATGATCATTGAAGGAGATTTAGAATTGAAATTGTATCAGAAGGGGTACTAACCTGAGTGATAAAGCTATAGCCATGGGTGTAATCAACCTTCCTATCTTCATAAACTTGGGTGATAGCATGTATCACATGATCTACTATAGGCATAGAGCCGGTAGTAGGTACAAAATAAGAGCTAGATGTACCAAGTATGAAGGGAGGAGGAATAGATATAACTTCTAGTGTTTTCCTATGTCTAGTAGTGATAGGGAAATACTCAATAGTAGCCAAAGAGTTATATACATCTAGGTAAAAAACATGTATGTGGAATGAAATGCATGAAATTGGAGTTATAAGTTATATAATAATATGATTATAAAGATCATTCCACATGAGAGATAACAAGCAAGGGATAAAGAGCATGGAATTGTGCACTAATGCATAAAAAACTTTGACTTGTGATATGACATTTATAATATGTTTAGCAAGATAGGCTTGAAAATTATTCCACATGAGAGAGAGAAAGTATGTAACGAAACCTTGTATTAAATAAAATTAAACATTGCTTTGAAGGAAAGGGATCTTAACATGTTTAACAATAAATTTATTAATATCAACCCATATTACGAAAATTAAGATTGAAAGGGAAAGAATGAAGCTTTACATTAACATATAGTGAAATTCATCATTCATATACATGATAGGATTGAGTATGGAATCCTTATTATTTGAAAGAAATGTTTTGAAATAAGTAAGATCCGTTCTTGATTTTTTGTGAAATCTGATTTATGTGTAAGATGATACCTCAAAAAGCCATAGGTCCTAGCATATTGCAACCAGGGTGTGAAAGAAATGATTTTTAAAATTACTATGGTAAATGTTAAAAATTAAATGGAAATTTTGATTTATATATACATAAAAAATAAAAAAAATACTCAAAAAATTAACAAAGAATTTTACCTAGGGTTTCTAGGGTTTTTGTGCACAAATGAAGTAAGTCGGGTTCACCATATGATTTAACTATTTTGGGAATAATGGAATTTTATTCCTATTTTAGCTAAATATCTAGATTAATAAGTTAGTAAATAATATTGTAATAATTATAATCATAATTTATTAATTTATCTATCTTTTTTTACCTTTTTAAAAATAATAATAAATAAGGAGAAAATATAACTTATCTTGAAACAAACTGAGATGGCTAATATCGGGTCTAAAATTGGATGTGTAGGATTGGGATAGTGTCACAAATTAGAATATGGTATTCATTCGATGAAAGGATAAGACCACCAAAAATAGGACACTTTGGGGTCTAGCATTGTTTTCCACTCCTACCACTATTGTCCAAACTAGTCATAGAGACCTAAACTTTCTATGTTCTTTACATTTTTCTTGTGTGAGCCTACCTGTGAAATCTTGAGTGCCAAATGTCGGTAGAGCTTTCTATAGAGATGATTTAATATTCAAACCCTAAATCTCCATCATGCTTGATAAAACATGATTTTAATCACTTATAGAAATGGGAGGGGTGGGGGTTAGTGTGTAATATGCACTGAACATTTAATCCACACCCCTTGTGTGGGCACATTGCTTACATACTAATACTCTGAAGAGGGATAAATCCACATGTAGTTCTTCCACTTAATGTGCTTTGTGAAATAGTGTAATGCAAATGTAATAATGTCAAATTGAGAGTGCTTGAGGTGGTTAGGGATTGGTATGAGAGTTTGAATATTTTTGCAATTGTGTTGGGTGACTATATGTAGAGAATAGGGAAGTTTTCATTAGTGATTAGTTTGTATTATTACTTGATTTGTAAGATTTGTCACCTTATTTTTAAATTAACTTTGGATGGGATTCTATAGGGAACAATTGGTCATGGGTTAGATGTGTTCATGTTATTCTAACACAATGAAGGATAGGAATTGGATGGAAATGACCATTGGGGCTCTAAATGCAAAGGGATAAAGCACCAAAAATGGGACACCCTAGAGTCTAATGCTGTATTCCATGTATGAAACTCCTATCTTATAGACTCAAGACCTAGGGAGATAGGATTGGCCTGGGAAAATTAGTTCAACTGAGGTGGGATCATTATTTGGAAGGCTATAGATGACTGACAATGAGAAAAAAGGTGTCTATAAGGGTCACAAGAGAATTAAAGAAGGATCTATGGATAGGGTGTCACAAGCCACACTCAAAATACCAACTTGGACATTTTATATGACTACAATTTTGTGCTTTAGTTTCATGAGATAGACTTTTCTGTGTTTTAAGGCCTAGTGGCATGTAGGGTAAATGACTTGGTTCAAGTCGTAAGTTGTGTTTCCAGATGATATGGACATATGTAGGAATAAGAAATGGTATATTAAAGTGATATTATAAGTGTTTTAGGCATTGGTGAAGGTAAAATATGGTCTAGGAGGTTCAAGTGTAACATGCACATGGATAGGCCTAATTATTTTAGGTCTCATTAAGGCGTAATTGAGGTTTGGGGCTAATGATATGATGACAAAAAAAAATAGTGATTAAAGATATTGAAAATTTTATTAGGATCTATTCCAAGTATAGTCAAATTATGGTAAAGATATTGGCCAACCAAGATGGGTGATCCCAAGTGAATGGTATAAAAGCAAGGTTTAATTGGCCTATTTGAGTGAGGTACACAAGTGTGGACTTAAGTGAAGGAAAGAGCATTTGAAAAAGAAGGAAAAGGTTAGTGAGGACCATCAAAGGGATAAAATTAGTAGACATGTTTATATAATCTTATTTATTTATGTGGATGATCAGGTTAGTATACCCAATGAGCCTCGAAGAGGCAGTTTGAGTAAGAAGGCCTAAGAGGCTTTTTGAGTGAATTAAAAGGTAGAGAATGTAAGAGAAGGTTATAATTAATAATTAAAGATTAGAAATAGGTGTTATAAGATGATAAAAGTTCAAGGTATATATTTTGGTTCTTGGTTACCTAGGGGGTTGGAGCCTCCTTGCAAGATAGAGCTTGCAAAAGACTAATTGGGTGGGTGCTCAACTAGGTAATGGTTGGAGCTCCTTCTGAAGTTGATGCTTCACTAAAATTTGGATCTTGAAATTATAGGAATATAATACATATGCATGGTTTATTATGTTTTATCCCCCAAGAGGGTTTCCCACATATCTCTTATGTTCTCTTGTCATATGTTTGTGTATTTATTTGCTATGCATTGATCTCTTATGTGAATGTATGCTTTATGGAATGATGAATATAAATAAATGGTTATTATGAAATTGATTCACCCTTCCCCCCTCTTAATAGAAATTTAAAATAATTGGTATTAGATAAATACCATTGGAGGAGGCTTAGTATCCTACAGGTGATCCTAAATAGCATAAAGTATGGTGAGGACAATGTTTATCTTGTTTGCAGTGATGGTATTTGTAGAGTGGTCTAAAGAGAAGAAGGATGTCAAGATAAGGATTGATAAAAACCTAAACCAATGTAAGTCATGTGTTACTGAAGAACATCAGAAAAATTTGAAAAAGTTTCAAAGGAACCATTTGGCAGCTCGGAAGGACTATGTGGAAGCAAAATCAAAGATCAAACCCAAGACTGAAAATCTAGAAGGACTCTAAAGACATGCTGACAAAAAGTGGATTAGAACTATCTAATGCACGTGGTTTGATGTTATAAGGATTGAATGATGTTTTACCTCACTATAGATCATTTCTATTCATTTAAGGAGGTTTGAAAACATGTGTTTGTGTATGAAATACATCATGAAAGTTGACTTAGTGTCAAAGTGTTTGACAATGGTGGAATAGTGTTGCTTGCAGAGTTGTTTGGTATTATTAGAATCTCAAGGTGATTGATAAAAGTATGTGGTAGTGTTTTAAAGGTCATATAACATATGTATATGCTATGTTCATGGTCAATTTTATCATTGACTAGAATATTGAGCCCTAGACATGAAATTTAGTGACATAAGGGTTTTAAGTCGTTCTATGTTTGCAAATCCTAAGGTGTGTGATCTTGAAGCAAATGACTATGTTATGATATGTAAAATATCAATAAAAATTAGGTGAATTATGTGCAATTCTTCCATTAGTTTTTAAGATTTTGGTAATGCATGTTTGAATTCTTGAGTGGTGTCTAAGAAGCTAGATCAAAATAGATGTGTGAAAGAATTGATGATTGGTCCTCAAGACCAATGTCTTCTTGGTAAAGTTATTATCCTTGAGTTGTAAGGACTAGAGATGTTCCAGTAGTGATGTTATCATGCTATATGTTCCTTGAGAGTAAGCATCAATGTTATGTAGGTGATGTTTTCCTATAGCATGTGAAGATGCTAGTGACTTGAATGAAGAAAGTTGCTATAGTGTTTTTTAAGGCTGTATCATGAGTTATAATGTTATAAAGATGTCATGATGACCTCATAAGGTTATAAGAGGACAATTTGAATTATTTTAAGTTTCATGAAGATATTTAGTGGTTTAAAGGTGATTGAAATTATGTGCATTTCATAACAAGGTATTGACTGTGTGTGTATAGTGTTTGAAGAGTTGTTCTTTGAAGAAGTTCCATGAGAAGCTTTGGTGTCCTTTGTGTATGGAGATGAACTTTAGGTCATATTTGATCAATTTATATGTTATTTGGTACCTATTTATATATTATAAAGGAGTCAAAATAGTATCAAAATATTGTCAAAGTGAATGAGATCTCACAAACCTATTTTGACTATGTGATAGTTGAGAAGGTGTCTTGTAATGGTTTGAGCCTTGATGGCTTGTGTGGATTGAAGATAAGAAGTGTTGGTATGAAGACCATAGGTGATTTTCTTTATCATGTCTTAAATGTGATCATGTCTATTTAAGACGTTCAATAAGACTTTGTTAAGTGAGACAAAGATAGTCTTATTTGTATTAGTTTTCCATGAGACTTAATAAGGGTATGAGCGGTAATGGAGCTTTCTAAGTGAAAGAGAATGGTTTAAGGATACCTATTAATAGAGAAAACACATATAAAATGGAAAAAAATGTTAAGAAAAATATGATATGATGAGATGACTTGAAGAAAGTATTGACATATGAAGTCTTCTTAAAGATAAGCAAATATGTTATATATTTGTTATAACAAGTTGGTATATAGTTTTAGATGACATGATCTAGATGGAGCATGGATTTAGGGGGAGATACATTAGTTTGTTTCAGAAAATTGATAAAAAACATGCATGGACAAAGGGGGATCTTGATATCTCTATAAATGACTAGGTCAAAGGATCAATAATACTATTATAAATGACCTTTATCATTAATGTTAAATGGGGAGAAAGACTTGAAGAGGAGAACCATATTGAGGAGAGATGATAATGGTCTAATATAGTATAATATTTTCCATAAATGAAAAATGGGGATATTATTGAGGTATGTTCCATTAATGTGTTTTTGGCTTTAAAGTTGTCATTGATGTCAAAGGGAGTCAAAGGTCATTGATGTCTTAGAGATGTTTTTGAGAAGAGACATGGCTTGTAAGAAGATGAGAAGTTATAGTTAAGAATGGTATATAGGAGTTTTATCATGAGAATGTGTTCTTGGTATGAATCTATAGTAAATATCTTAAAGGTATTAAAATAGGTATGTAATAGGTCTAGTTAATGGCCTAATTACTAAGCATTGAAAAAGCTTGTAGTGGCATGATAATGGTGATACAAAGATATCTAGGCTTGAAGGTGTGTATTGAATTTTAGATAATGAGAGAGAGAGTGTGTTGGAAAATATTCAAAACATGTGTATAAGGTGAATAAAATTTCAATGTCAGGTATTGAGGCCTAATCCTTGTATAAGAGACCTAATGTAAAGACATAATTTGGTATCTTGTTAAGAAGAGAAGTGTGAGACCTATATGAACAAGGTTGAAAATATATGAACATGATATGAGTGCATTTGATGTGTGGATGTGTTTTTGAGAGAATATATAGTGGTGAGAGGGTCATGCTCAAGACCTAAAGTGACTTGCAGCTGAAGGGCTAGTGTGCCAATACACCTAGTGAGGTCAAATGGAGGATGAGGATAAGATTCCAAGGAAAGAGTACCTATGTGAGAATATTATTAAGGTATATGAACCATGTGTGATTATTTGAGATCAATACAAGAGGTTTCCAAGTGCTTTAAATATTCAAGTATGGCTAGTGGTTTTAGACTTAACATGCATAATGATCTAGTGAGGTCCAAATGATGGGTCAAGTTGAGTTTACAAGATGAAAAAAAAATGTGAGAATGGAAAAAGGTTTTATAGTTTAATTAAAAGGTGTTGACAAAAGTTTTATAGTTTTATTAAAAGGTGTTGACCAAATTTCAAGTCTTGAGGAGAAAGAAAAATCAAGATATCAGGTTTGAATGTCTTTGGTGCATACAAAATGAAGAGATGAGAGCTCGAGAAGGAAGTTTAGATGCTAATTGGAATGTGTAAAGTTTTCAAGGTTTCTTGATCCTTTTGGGAGAGATGGAATATGGTACTAATAATGTTTTACAAGCATTTTAAAGTGGTTTTAGGTACAAATCTTTATGAATATTTGTTAAGAATGCAAATTGGTCTAAAACCCTCTCTAAACCCTCTTAATGATCTAATTAGATAAATATTTTTGGATAGTGCCTAGAATGGTTTTTCAAGACAATTTTTATGTTTGGATCATGTATATGAATCCTCTATTCATCCCTAGGTGTTATTATTTTGTCAAGGTAGTGGGTAAAAGCTATAAAAAAATGCTTATTTCTGAAGAATTTGTTTCTACAAGCAGAGTTGACCATGTCAATGCATAAAAATCAATGGAGGTTGAAGGTAAATAATTTTTATTGATTTACATGTACTTATTTTTAAAATTTACATTAATTTTTTCAATTTTTTTGGTCATGGAAGATGACATATCACTAATTTGACAAACAATGAAAATAGTGAGAAAAACAAGGCAAGTGTGAAAATGTGTTTAGGGATGAGTTTTAGGTGACTAGGGATGAATCAAATTATTTGGAGTCTTTTTTCAAGACCTATACCTATTTTAAATATTTATTATATTATTTTAATTCATTGTATATGGTGAAAATAGCTCTCTCAAGATGGCTTGTCTAAATGGAGATGAACAGTGAAGGAGTAAGGTTTAGTGATTGATTTGTTTGTTCTATATTTTATATTATATGTACATAAATTTATTATTAGAATTGATATGAATATGTATAAGTATATAATTAATTCCTTTTAATTTCAATAAAGTGTCCCTATAGGTGCAAGAAGACATGATCATCATGACTGTGTCTTGGTCCAGATTGACTGCTCCACGTATGGTAGGTGAGATGAAGAGTTTTGAGACTCTTTGAAAAACATTTATGCATATTATGGATATATTTTTGTTTTATATAAATTATTTTAAATATTAATTTTTTTTTGAAGGTGGGAAAATAGGTTAAGATGTTTATATGTCAAATCCAAAATGGCTTATCTAGTTGTGTTAAGATAGTAAGAGAGTAACCTGAGAGATTGGTCTGTAAGACCAATTATTGCCTATAAATTTTTATATATATCCATTTGGGAGTGATATATAAGACTAATATAAGATATTGGTGTGTATTATATGTCTTTTAAGCACTCTTACAAGAACTTCTACATGACAATGTTGTTGCAAGCTACAAGTAGTTTAAGTAGTCACTTTGTAGAAGTGAGTTAGAGGTCCTCTGACCTGAGTTGAAGAATATAAATCATTTGAATATGTTGATAAAGTCCATAAGGTTAATATTAATGTAATTATAGTCATTAAATTTTCTCAATTGGTGTTGGTGGTCAAAGATGTTTGACTGTGTTTTTGAGATTTCTGGCAGAACTGAGTGAGCCTATTACAGAGATGATTTTAGGTGCTTGGAGATTAATTTAAGGTTTACAATGGAAATGGTGAGGTTTATGAGTTAATTAATGATATATTAATTTTATTTTTTCATATTTTTACTTGGGAAAGTTGATTGTGTGCTTCAGTTTCATGAGATAGACTTTTTTATGTTTTAAAGCCTAATGGTGAGTAGGCGAAAAAGCTTGGTTCAAGTGGTGAGTTGGAGTTATCGATGATATGGAAATATGTAGGAATGTGAAATGGTATATTAAAGTGATATTATAAGTTTTTAAAGTTTTGGTGAAGGTCAACGATGGTACAAGAGGTTCAAGTGTAACATGTGCATGGATAGGCCTAATTGCTTTAGGTCTCATTAAGGCCCAATTAAGGTTTGGGGCTAATGAGGTAATGACCCAAAAAAAGAGTGATTTTTTATTGTGTGAAATTATATGAGGATATATTATAATTATAATAAAATTATGGTAAATATATTTTTGACCAAAATGGGTGAGACCAAGTGAGTGGTATAAAGGCAAGGCCTAATTAGCCTATTTGAGTGAGGTAGACAAGTGTGGACTTAAGCGAAGGAGAGAGAATTTAAAAAAGAAAGATAAAGTTAGAGAGGAACATAATATGGAGAATAAGATTATAAATGCTTATCTAACCTAGTTTATGTAGGTGGATGATCAAGTCAGTATACCCAATGAGGCCAGAAGAGACAGTTTGAGTAAGAAGGCCTAAGAGGTTGTTTGAGTGAATTGAAAGGTAAAGAGTACAAGATAAGGTTGTACTAATTATTTGAAGATTATAAACAAGTTTTATAATATTATTATATTTCAAGGTATCTAATTTGGTGCTTGGTTGCCTAGGGGTTGGAGCCTCCTTACAAGATAGAGCTTGCATAAGACTAGTTGGGTGGGTGCTCAATTAGGTAGGGGTTGGAACTCCTTATAAATTTGGTGCTTCACTAAAATTTTAATCTTGAAATTATAGGACTATATTCCATATTCATGGTTCATTGGGTTTCAACCCTTAAGAGGTTTTACCAAATATCTCTTTTGTTATCTTTTGATATGCTTGTTGTTAGGGTGTGGAGCTAAAAGCTTCACCTTGATGCAAACAGAAGGAGGATGCTGAGTATGCAGTCACCAGCATCAACAAGCCACAACTGACATCAGTCAGGGATTAGTGTACAAAAACTGACATCGGCAGGGATCGACCAGCATCGGTCACCTCCAGGCAGACAGGGACCGACGTCGATCGCCTATGGCAGTTCCAGAACTGCTGTTGACGAACAGTCAGTTAAGTGAACGGGCAGTTTGCATGATGAAGACTAGTTCAAAGTCTTGAGCCGCAAGTCTAATCATTGTATGCATGAGATCTATATAATAGACTCATGGGCTGTATTGTTAAGTGTAGAACTCAAGTCTAGAACTTGGAGAGTTCTTCCCATGATAGAATCAAGTAGGATTCTTCATGTATGTAAGATCAGGTTTGATATGCAGGGTGTTGCAGGATCATGGTGGAGATCTACATGTGATAAGTAAGATTAGGTTGGTCTGCAGGGGTGTGTATATGTGAGGGTCAAAAGGATATTGGCGGGGGAGCAAGATCCAAGGTGACAACAATACATCAAGGAGCAGGATCATGGTTAGATCTACTTGGAGTACCAGTTTGTACTCGATTGTACTGGACGTATAATGAGGTGAACAACAGCTTGTGTTAGCTGTGTGTTGTGACCTATTGAGAGAAGATTACTCAAGAGGGAAGATTACTAGGAGCCCTTGAGGAGGAAGTCTCACAGAGGTGGAAGAAGAGTGTGATCTCTTTATTGTAATTTCCTTTGTAATGAGTTGAATACAATTGTGTGTTGCCTCTCATATTCTGTGTGTTTTCTCATTGATAGTTATTTGTTCTTCTGGTTATTTCTGCATGTAAGTTGCTTATACAATGGTAATCATGTGTGCTCTTAAATTTGACAAGTTGTGTTAGAGCTTTGGGGAACTTAGGTCCTATCAAATGGTATTAGAGTGAGGTTGGACGTTCTCAGAGCGAGTTTGACTAACAGATGGCCCAGATCTGGTTAGTGTGTGTTGATTATAGGTTATGCACAGGGGTTTCTGTTTGAGTGGGAGTATAGCAATGGCAAAAGAAGGTAAGCTGAGGATGAAGAAATTTAGGCACAGGGCTAACACCACAAGGAGTGTGGTGGGTAGTCTTCAAGATTGAGCTTGAAGAGGAATACAAGTCAGGATGCAGATTAGACAAAGTACTGGTATGGGTACAGGTGCAGCTATTTATCTCCAAGTGGGAGATTGTTAGGGTGTGGAGCTAAAAGCTTCACCTTGATGTAAACATAAGGAGGATGCTGAGTATGCAGTCACTGGCGTCAGCAGGCCACAACCGACATCGGTAGGCCACAACTGACGTCGGTGACTGCATACTCAGCATCCTCCTTTTGTTTGCATCAAGGTGAAGCTTTTAGCTCCACACCCTAACAATCTCCCACTTGGAGATAAATAGCTGCATCTGTACCCATACCAGTACTTTGTCTAATCTGCATCCTGGCTTGTATTCCTCTTCAAGCTCAATCTTGAAGACTACCCACCACACTCCTTGTGGTGTTAACCCTGTGCCTAAATTTCTTCATCCTTAGCTTACCTTCTTCTGCCATTGCTATACTCCCACTCAAATAGAAACCCCTGTGAGTAACCTATAATCAACACATACTAACCAGATCTGGGCCATCTATTAGTCAAACTCGCTCTGAGAACATCCAACCTCGCTCTGATACCATTTGACATGACCTAAGTTCCCCAAAGCTCTGACAAAACTTATCAGATTTAAGAGCACACATGATTACCATTGTATAAGCAACTTACATGTAGAAATAACCAGAAGAACAAATAACTATCAATGAGAAAACACATAGAATATGAGAGGCAGCACACAATTGTATTCAAATCATTACAAAGGAAATTACAATAAAGAGATCACACTCTTCTTCCACCTCTGTGAGGCTTCCTCCTCAAGGGCTCCCAGTAATCTTCCCTCTTGAGTAATCTTCTCTTAATAGGTCACAACACACAGCTAACACATGCTGTTGTTATCTTTTGATATGCTTGTGTAGTTATTTGCTTATGAATTGATATCTTATGTGAACGTATGCTTCACAAAATGATGAATGAAATTGAATGGTTATTATGAAATTCATTCACACCCCCCTCTCAGTAACTACTTCCAGCACTAAGTGGAAAGATTAGAAAATTTAGAGATTCTAGATGAGAAAAGGTTAACTCCCTTAAATCACCTCAAGTCTTATTAGAATCGGCTATGTTGGGGATATAACAAAATATTTATTTCTCGAGAGTTTGAGCTTGGTGATCTTGTGATCAAATATAATTAAAATAATACAGATTTTTAATGCAAAAATAAATTTGCATTCAAACCAATTTGATTATTCCCCTTTATTACTATATCTACCTATGGCTCTATAACATATAGATAGGCTATTTTCAAAGGTGATGAATTAGATGAGCCAATGAATATTATGCATCTTAAGCATTTTCATGCTTAAATTTTCCACACTTTGGTACATAAATGTTCCATCTTGGGGGAATATATATTTCATTTTGTATTCCTTATTCCTTTTGGCCCTTTCTTTGGGGAATCCTTTCATTTTTCCTCACTCCCCTTTCCTATTACCATCTTGAGCTTATTATGATTCTATAGGTACCATAAGTAAATTAGAGTAATATTAACCAAGAGCAAAGCAAAAGTGTAGGATGGTTTTGTGTTAGAATATATTTACAAAAAAAGTGTCACACTATATAATGTTGCTGATTATCCATATTGTATGAATTTTATTGTTCCCTTAAGTTCCTATCATTTCTTGATCACATTCTTTCATTCATTAACTCTCATTACATCCTGATTCATTATTGAAAAGGAGGAAGTTGTATCCTATTCCAAATTATTATTGAGTGGTCCTTCCTAATTTGTTAGTGTCTAAACAACTCTCTTCATATTCCATGTTCACTATCACATTCATTAACCCACAAGCTTCCTTTCCTTTTATAGGTGTTTCTAAAGTTGTATGTTCACATTCCTCTACATTCTCTAGTCAAAGTACTCATGTTCCTATCCTATTCCAAAAATCCCAAAAATATTTTAAATATTCTAAAACTCCCGTAAACACTTCAAATATCTTGAAAACCACTATAAATCCAAATATTCCCTCATGTTGAAAACCCTAAAAAGTTACGTGACTTGGTATCCTTGAAGTTTCCCCCATATGTACCCATATCTGATGTTGCATAATTGATTAGATGTCATCTTGTTACTCAATTTAGCTTCCCAATTTCTTGTATTTAGGTGACACGAACTGAAATATCTCCTTAGTGACTTTAATTTCATTATGAGTATGACATTTCAAAATGTGGGACCAAATTCCCATGTTATCACCATTTTATGGGTTAAATATTACACTCTCTCCATTTTGTGAGTTCATATTTAATGCTTTCACCATTTTATGAGTTTAACCATTCTATCTCAATTATTCATTTCTTGTCTCTAATCATACATATCATTTTCTATGCCTAATTCCTAGTTGAACTACAATGGATTGAGGTCCAATTAGACTATGTAGGTAACACTCAATTTTTTGAGGTTATCTTGACAATCCTTGATCCCATTTTCTCAACATTTTATGATCATATCTCTTACCATTTTTATATGTTTTTTCCTTATACATTCTCACCATTTTACGAGTCCATGTTCCTATTTTTACACTATAATTTTCTTATCTTATCCTCATTTTTATTCAATCCTAAATCCTTGTGATAACTATATTTGGCCTAAATTCCATAGGAGTATATAGGCAATGTCCACTTTCATGGGGCATTTAGAGTCAACTTGACCACCCCTTGTTTATTCTTTTATTCCCCCTTAGTCATGTTTGTTTTATCGCACCCTTGGTCTGAAAAAGTAACACCTTATTTTCACACACACTAATTTTTGAGTTGAATATTTACTAGCTTTCACTTGTGTGTTTGTATGTGGATTGTTTGTTTGCTTATTGATATATTATTTTTGTTACTCAGGTGGCTTAATTTAGTACATTAAATTTTCCACTTATGTCTTGATTATTCATATCATGATTTTGAGTTATGAATAGTTGTATCTAAATTATAATTGATTTAAGTGCATTATATTGTACATTTAAATCTTAATTATTCATATCTTGTTTTAAGTTTTATACATTTGCATTTTGAATTCAAAATTTTATGCATTTGGACAAAAAAATGTTATCATGATCCTTCCTAGATTATGATGCATACTATCATGTGAAATATAAAAAATCAAGTTTTAAAATGGTTACCATGTCAATTCCATAAATCACATACATCTCTATCTATCTATCTAATCCAATCATCTAAGCTAATAAATATCATGATCACTATACAATTTATCAAATCAATTCCACCATATTTGAGGTAAATTATCATTCCATGCTAAAAAATTTCATCTTATTTGGGGAAATTAAAAGTGTTCAACTTATTTTTGGAATGTATACTTTCTAATTATATCCTATTTAGGGTAAATAAATTCATCGTCATCATCATAAATAAAGGTGTGTAAGTGTCAGCACAAGTGACATAATCTTGTCTATGGGTTTTTTGTTATAGCTTCTTCCTCTCTTTTTCAAGATCCCTTCTATGTCCTTCATCCCCACATGACCTATTAAGCGGTAATCATCTCTAATATATTTCATTAAAATCATATCCTTATATTTTAATTCAATCTCCCACTCTTGTTAGTTGGGAATGATGAAATTACAACATCCATTATTTCAACGTCTAATATTTCATCCATATTTTTTAGATTCTCATTATTTGATAAGATGTTACTTCATTTACATCTCATAATTCCTTCTCAAAAGTTAAAAATTTAGACACTCCATTTTTATCACTTATATGTTAAAATTTTAAGATGGAATGATTCCAATTAATTACACATAATTTGGTCTGAAGTCATTTGTTCATCTAATTTACATGTTCAAATTCACCTTCGAGTATCTATAGGTGGGAAAATTCATTGTGTAAGATCTATTCTATTATCATTCTAGTCAAATTTTCTATTCAATATCATTTTGGTCAATTTTCTCTATTCAATTATAATTTTAGTTAATTTCTCTATTCAATTATCATTCTGGTCAATTTATCTATTCAATTACCATTCTGGTCAATTATTCTATTCTAGTCAATTCATTAATTTTCCTTCTCTGATCAAATAATTAAAATATTTCCCTTGCTCTAAATCATTCTTCTAATTAAATTATCTACATTGTAATAATTAAACCAATCTTTGATTAATTTAATTAAACATTCTTATAATTAAATTCCTCACAATGGTATTAATTAAATTGATCCTTGATTACTTAATTAATCATTATTCTAAATTATATTTCTATTTCAAATTGAATTATAATTTCCTTTCATTTAATTAGTTCTTCTTTTTCTCCAAGTGGGCATATTCATTCAATAAAGCATCTTGAGATTATTTGGAATATGCTTTTATGAGATAAACTCAATTTGATAAAGTGAATTAATATGCAAGATTATTCTCTACCCTTCATCTTGGAGACAATATGAAGGGATCTTAATGAGTCTTATGGGATATTTTAAGAGCATTATCAACCTTTCATCTTGGAAAGGGCCCACATTGGTGATCCATGTGATTTTTTGGGGAATGATTCTCCTCCCTTAATATTGGAAATAAGATGGAGGGTCTAAATAGACTCTCACAAAGATCTTAAAAGGATAATCCCGCCCCCTTCATCTTGGAAACAAGATGAAAGGATTATAATAAATCTCATTTAATATTTTCAAATATCATCATCCACCCTTCATCTCTATTAAGATAAAAGGCTCACATCAGTGATCTATGGCCTGATCCATGTGCACTCTTGAGGACTCTTTTGAAACCATCATATTGATTTAAAGATGAAGGGTCCTCAATGATTCTAATTTGGTACAAATAAGCCTCTTTGCATTGTAATTCATCATGTTCAAGAGATATAGGGAATCCCTAACATTTTATCATGCTAAACTTGTTCATAAACTTCTTATTGTGATCAAATCAACATGGTCTATAGCTTCAATGAAGATTCCTTAACACAAATGACATTGACAAAGATAATTTAATGCTACATCTAAGCCACAACCCATACAAATATGTTTATAACGGAGGTTTACATGTTTATAGTTTGAATATAAAGTATTATTGAGTAACCTTTGTATTACTCACAAGGTCTTAGGCTTTTAGATTGTTTTCATTTAATTTTATGTTATTGATTGACTAAAACTAACTTGGTGAAACTATAGCTAACTGATATTCCTAATGACACATGTAATCATATGTAAAAGGTATATAGGGCATAAGTTTCCAATTGTTTAGTAATTCAAGGTAGATAATTAGTGTAGCTCGATAAAATAATATAGTATTAATGAGTCCTAATGAGAGATAATGTGTTTTATTCCATTATGGGGAAGAAGGAATGTATATATATGTATAATAATGTAATTTTTAATCTTTATGTAGTGTCATATGAAATACTACTAGGTTGTACCCAAGTTCAAAGATATTGCTAATAAGCTAAATGGTGAGAGGGAAAAATATCATGCCCCAAAAGATGATCCATATGTATAAGATATATAGAATAAGATCAAAAATATATGTGGGGAAATGTTTCACCCAATATAAAATAAATATATGTCCCATGTAGACAATGTGCCTCTAAGAAGGTTAGTATATTAATGAATCAAAATCATAGTAGTCTAAGCATGGATGATATGGCACCAAGGTGTAATATATAAGAAAGTACCAATAAAAAGGTATAATATGTAAATATTTATGTAAAAATATAAAGTATATACACATGTAAAAATTCCAAACTTATATGGTAACAAGTTATGTATAATCTATGTAAAGTAGTTCTATATAGTAACTAGAAAGCTATAAATATATCACTATATAAATATGATTTTTTGGAGATTCCCCTAAAGGTAAGTCACACTACCAAAAGAATGTCTCTTGAGGTGTAGAACAAGTAGCCACATAACAAATATGTGTCCATAAACATATATAACTTTTATATCATACATCTCACCCAATCAAATCATACCATGAAAAATACATGTGGAAAACATGAAATATAAGCCTCTGCCATATGCAGATAAGCATGATATGTATTATATGCCAGAGATAAAGGAAAATAGATCTTTGATTCTTTTTATTTTATTAAAAACATATTAGTTTTAAATTTTATATTGAGATCACACAAGAATCTATGTATACTATGGTATAAGAATAATGTATCAATGGAGCATAAAATATAGGCGAGCATGACCAATGTATAAGTTTTCTCAAGGAATAATGTTATAGGCATGAATAGTAAAATGCAACACACTAAGTGTCAAAAATAGCATAAAATACGTGAGAATAACATAAATAATCAAATGATATAATCACCATGGAGAGGGGGATAAAAATGCAATATTGCTTCCAAATAATTATATGTCCTAGTCCAAATATATCATATATAGTGAAACATTGAAGATGTATTAATAATATTAAGTACCATATGATTAGATACATGAATTCATAAAAAATGTGTTGAAATAAAAAAAATCAAGGACCACAATATGAAATAAATAAACAATTATTGTAAATAAAATAAGCAAACACACTATAAAAATAGAAATGAATAAAGTTATATGTGATGAAGCTCATATTATGTAACACAAGGTATGAATCCATATGTTAAGGTTCATAAAGATACCCCAAATATATATATCATTATTTTAATAATTTATGTTTTGATTGCATTATTATTTATCAATTTTAATAAATATTATTAATTGTGAAACATTCTTAGGAGGTTTATTTCTTTGTAAATAATACCCTTTCCGACGGAAGTTTGGTAGTCAATAAGATCTTCTCTTGATCAATGAGCTCTTTAATTTTGTCCCTTAAATAAATGCATCTATTTGTTGAATATACACTATTTATATTTTATGGACAAGTTACCCATGTATTATAATATTTTTTCCTATAATTTGGATTTATTTTATGAATATGATGTATTTCAATCAAATTATTCTCCAATAAGCTCTTTAGTATGATGTATTTATTCTTGAACAAAAATTGGGTTGATGAGATAATTATCATTTTAAGTGTTTTTACTTTATTAACCCAAGTAATATATGTTATTATGGTAGGCACATGGATATTATCAATGTATAAACCCCTAAGAGGTGAGGCATAGGCCTTAGTCCAAATTAATCCTTCTTCCATAAGGTTGGTATCCATAGTATCAAGATATGTGAATGATTTAAAAATTGTACCAAGTAGATTATATTTGATAGGTTTTATAAGACTATTAATAAAAAATATGTTGATAAATCAAATATTTCATGTGATATTAAAATCTTAAGATGTAATCAAGCATGTCCTCCTTGGAACATTTTTTTAAGACACTAGATGATCTCATATGTGGTTCCAGGTCCATTTTTAGTAATGTATCTATATAATAATGCATTTTGTAATCAATGAAAGGAATGTAGGGCCACGCTAGGTAAAATAAATACCCAAAATAAGGCTTCACCAATAAATTTTCTAGGAAACAACTTACCCAATATACCTTACTATCTTTAATCCTATCATTAAAAGTCCCTAGATAAAGTGAAATATTACACACTTAAAGTTTTGATTACCTATAACATGCCTCAAAATCACTATCTCATGTGTAGGAATGGTGATAATCTTAGTAGGTTCATTCAAAGGTTGAGTATTAACATTTATAGTATGAATAAAATACTATTTTTCATGGGTGTAAGAGTCAAACACTCATAGAAAAGCATATAAAATGAAGCAACACAAATATAGATCCTAGGGGTGCCTATATGAGAAACATTTGAATTACTTACTTCTCTAGACATGTATCATTTTATAAAAATGATTAGGGTTTACAAGAAAATGTTCCTTAATAGTTTAGAAAATACATTGATTAATTATATGATCATTCAAAACATTCATATTTTACAATTTATCAATCAACAAAGACAAAGCAATCTCATCCATTTCACTAATAGAAATTATGTTTCATGCAAATCAAAACCATACACAAAGGAAATGAATCTCTAAGAGTGGAAATAAGAAATAAAAACCTCAAATTATAATCTAATATGGATAAAAAGAAGCAAGCCCTGTGGGAAGTGAGTATAATTGAGAGGTTTAATGTAAGAATGTCACGTTCACCAATATGTTTTAGATAAAAGTGAATTATGTTTATTTCTATTACATAATTCACTAAAACATTGACATGTGGATAAATATATGATAAATCAGTTTAAAATAAAATTTAGACCTAACCTTGTGTATTAAAAACATTAAACAGGCAAAAAGAAAATGTTTAATTGATAATCAAACTTGAAAGAGAAGTAAATATAAAGAAAAAATCAAACCTTCTATGAATTTATGATTTCTAAGTGTGTATATAGACTATGCATTCCTATAGCTATATGTGCCCAAAATTTTTAGTTCTAATTCCATAAAAATAAAATTAAAAACTCCATTTTTCATGTCCTTTTGTGCCATTTCCATATTATGCTTAGTTTCAAATATGAATTTCTGTGTGGCAATTTGTAAGTAGATGTCGTGCATGTATATGTTTTACCATATTTTGGATTAATGAACCTAAAAAGTATAAAATTATAAACTATTTATATATTATAATGTATATAAATAATGCATGAATATGAATGACAAAGTAATAATATGCTAAACAATTTCACTTTATATAGATATAAATAACCTAAGGGATTAAGTTAAGTTTTCACCATTCTAGGCATCATTGAGACTAAATGTAGGTAACATAAGGGTTGAATTTTTTTTTTGAGTCACTTAGATCAGGAATTATGTGTATAAAACTACCATCATGAATTCATTAGTATGTGGGCACCTGCACTATATGATAGTGTCTATCTTCTTTTTCATTCATCTGTGTACAATGCCTCTCTATTTTAGTAGAGGCTATTATGCCTGATTTTCATATATATCTATGAAATATATTAGGGCTCGTGTGCATGATATCCAAAAAAAAGGCTTCCTTATTTTTTGAATCCTAGGTCAAATTTTAACACTAGATTTAACACTAAAAAGGGGTAAAATTTGGGTTGAGTTTACCTAAACCACTCCACAATGAATGGTTGAGTGTTGGTTACATATTCAATATTCAAAATATAGAATTCAAACAAAAATAGTTTTTCCCATTAGGTTTATGTGTGAAATACTAATCCTTTAATTAATGTAACTTTTAATTTATCTTTTGACACTTAAAAAATAGAAAACTTGAATTGGCTTAGGTAATTTATGTTGGAAATATTGTCATTCATGTCAAAGGTCTAGCATTATTGGTGATAAAGGCCCCATTGCATTTAATGGCATTTTTAATATTCATATCTTGGCTATTGTGTGTTAATATTTATTTAATATTAATGAATATATTTTTGGTTGCATATAAGTCAAAAGAGGTCCCATGGAGAAGTCAAAGAGTGATGGGGTAAAAGATGAAATAGGAATGGGATGCATTTTCTCATGAAGAGTCATCTTTGAGGAATACAAAAAGTCACCAAGATAAAGACAAAAGAGGAAAGGATGATTTTGCTTATGAAGGGTCACCATATGACTTTTCAAATGCAAGGATACAAAGGTTCATGCAATTTTGGTGCCATTTTCCATGAGAATTGAAGGGTCAAAAAGGGTGAATGCCAAAGGTCATTTGGAAAGCTATAAGTAAAGGCTTGAGAATCCATTTGTAATATGCAAGAGAGTGCATAGTTTGTATTTGTTTTTGAAGAGATAAAAGTAGGAGATATTGTAGAGTTCTATAATTTTTTGAGTAAGCAAAATTGAGAGATAGTTGTGTTTTATACACAAGAGGGTTTGGTACTCCTGTGGGTTGGTGCTCACAACTAGTTGCTATGCTGGTGCTCAGTAAAGAGGTTGATGCTCCTAAAAGTTAGTACTTACAAACTTTGTATTTTGAGTTGGTGCTTATTCATATACTTGAGATTATTCTCCATGGTTTTTCCCACTTTGGGTTTCCATGTATTTGGTCTCTCTCTCTTGTGTGGTGTAGATTATTGATTTAGTTTTATTGCATATCTTGAATGTGTGATTAAGTGGTTAAAGAAAAGAAATAAGATTAAGTAAAAATATATATAATATACTAATTCACCCTGCCTCTCAGTATATTTGATGCTTAACAATTTAGACTTGGTTACGACCTAATCCTTATAAATTATTATTAAATTTGGAAGTTTAGGTCAATACCTTTAAATGTGATAGTGTTAAAATAAGGTGGTATTATAATGATAGATGATCTAATATACCTATACCTATTATATATTTTTATTGGAATCATTACTTTTTCATAACATAAACATATAAAATTGGGCCACCCTTAAATATGTTCTAAATTTATAAAATGACCATTTTTGGGTGTGGGGATGAGTTCACTAGAGTTGGACACATAGAATTCTAAAAAAAACTATGTCTTCCAGACTTTTATGAATGATAAGAATACTCATTGTGACTCAGAGATAGTCTAAATATGATAATGAGTAGGTTAGGCACATAATAGGTAATTCCTATAGGTGGTTAATAGTAAATAAAAAAGGTTGGACCCATAAAAAACATGTAGATATAAGAGAAATGTGTATAATATCCATGAGTGTATGCATAAGTCATGTAAAATGAAGGTAGGTAAATAATGAATGTATGCATCTAAATTTCATCACTTTGTTTATCATCACTAACATTATTATTAGTCGACACTAACATCATTAATTTCCTCTAATAATCACTAATCTCTCCCAACTTTATCAAATTCATTATTAATAATCTCCTTCTAATCATTTCTCTAACATTCCCTTATCATGAAAACCTCATTCATACCCCACAAACCAATTAATATACCTAAGTCCCCATTGTCTATTAACTAATCCCACTTGTTTAATATTTGAGAATTTAAAATTCCATTCCACCTACCCGATCATATGAGTAACCTCTCTTACTCCCCTAAATTCTATATAACCCCCTAATAACATGACTAATCATCTACTAATTATCATTAGGCTTCCAAAAATACTCTATAGGCTTCTACCTCTAGAACATTCCCTCATCTAGAATCATTCAAGGAATTTTTAATTCCTTGAATAATTATCCACCATTGATCTTTGTACACACAAATTTGAATTTTATCCATTGATTCTCCCTCCTTCCTCTATTTAAATCAGCCACCCCTCCATATGAAATTCAAGAGCCTTCATGCCAATCTTCAATCAATAATCCATTAGTCTTTTGTCAAACAATCATCCAATCTATGTCTTGAATCAAGCCAATCATATGCTACCAAAATTCTGAGTCTACAAAGGTAATCCATAAGCATTTAATCATTTACTTATCTTGAATCTTATTTGGAGAATTTATATTTAGATTCATAATGCTAGTTTTTAATGTTTGTTTGTGTGCATAGTGATCTATTGGCTGTATATTATGAAGTAGGTTGATGTTTTGAGTAAATTTGATATAATTGCATATCTCTAATAAATGACTCAAGTTTATCATCTCACATTTGGTAACCATAGTGGGATCCCTCCTTTTGGACTAATCTTATGAGTGTGAAGTGGGATAGTGCAGCTTGAGAGAAAGATTTAGAAAAAATTTGTGGCTCAAAATTTCAAATATCTTGTCCTCTAGGTGAAAGGTGATTTTACTCTCCAAAAAGTGATTTTTCACAAGCAATTTTGACCTTGATAGTCATGGTTTTGACCAAACCGCTAGCTTAACCGCTAGCCATTAGTATTTTCACTAAATTTATGTAAAAATTGCAATTCAAAATAGGTGGTTTTGATATGTAGTTGTAATTTTGATCTTGACTTGAAATTTTTCCATTTTGACTTGTGATTTTGTTATCTAATTTGTGATTTTTATCTTGACTTGTGATTTTGCTCTGTATTCTAAAAACATTAATATCTAAGGTTTTAATCGATTTAACAAGTTTTTTGGATTTGGTATTTATCTAATTTTGTGTTTTTTATGGATTATAAATATTTTGGGAAGGATTATCACGTCTATTAGTCATATATCATATTCATGGTTTTAAAGTATATTACAGTCTATTTAAATTGTGCACTAAAAATATTGTCTCTTTCTAATATCCTTTGGCAGACCGCATTGATTTGATTACTCCCTAGAAATAATATCTAACTAAATAAATTTTTGTAGGAGTTTTTAATAACGCAACTATTATGATTCTTCATATCAATGACATGTCATAAAAGTATATGTGATCTAGCATATATGGCTATAATTGTGTCTTTTTTATATATCTATCTAATAATATTGTGTTTTAAATTAATAGTAATCATAATAATTTCACATTTTTTATAGCATTAAAAAAACTAAACTTGTCAACATACCCCTCATATCATCATTTTATGTCATTAAAAACTTTCAACTATTTTATGCAATATCATAATTATCGAAATACCTTGATCTATAGTTTTGATAAATAGTCATGTAAGTAACATTTTCAATATAACTTATACAAATTTGTGATTTTGATTGTAATCTATGATTTTTTAATACCACTTATTTGTAGTTGTGAATCTGTAGGTCCTATAAGTGATTTTAAAATTAAATAACTACATGGTAACTATAACAATTTACTTGTAATTTTCATTATCGTTTGTCTGTATCTATGATTTTGACTTTCCATAAGCAATTTTGACTCTATGGAATAAATTTTGAATTAACATTGATTATGTATCTATGATTTTTCTTATTGTAGTAGTGATTTTGCATTCATTTTGCCTTTAAATTATCTTTTTTGAGTGAATTTTTTAGGATCATATTAAACAAATTTTGAGTCATTCCAAACATCCCACAAGTATCAAATTAATTTTGCCATTGGGGGCACTACCCCTTGACCATGTAAGGGGTATTTCCAATTGAACTTGTAAGGGGAAATACCCCTTAACCCCATGAGGGGCGCTACCCCTTGAACCTACTTGAGGCTGCCACCCCTAGACCCCCATGTCATGACCACTCATTCAAAAAAATTATAGTGTAAAACCCATGATTTTTTAGTGTTTTTATTAAGGCTTATTAGTCTAAAATTTGGTTCATATTTTTAAAGGGGAAAATTCAGTGGTGGTTTTGTTTTTCTTAATTTTACCTAACCATTTACTTTTAAGGTCATATTTTGTGACATTTTGTCTAACATATTGTCTTGTAGGTTACTCCTTAAGATTACCAAATTTAAACTACTGATCACTTACTTTGTAGGATACCTGTTAAATATTTTTTATTTTGAAAATCATCTTATATATATTTTGTATATATCACACTTATAAAATAATCAAAATTTTATCTACTTATTTATACGTGAGGTCTACAGTGGTGTATGCTCTCCTCCCTACATCCTTGCAGTGAGTCTCAAAGGATTAAAAAGCATTAATAAACCCTACCATTTTTATTTTATGGGATAACATGACATGAAAGTGATACCCACCTACTTGCCATAGTCCTAAGGGGATTGTGACTATGAATTTCACCACCAAGCATAAATCCACACTTCATGTTTTAGTGGAGTATTTAAATTAGGAACAATAATCATTAGGCCAAGCGGTTGACCCCATATAGGTCTTCCATGAAGGGAAAGAGATAATTATCTATCCCAAGAATAAAATGACACCTTATATAGAGTTATGCCTCACATACCTAATAAATATTAGGGATGCCTCTAGAATGCTAGTCAAACCTAGAATAAGACCATTGGCTATAATAGGCAAATTGATAATGGAGTCAGTATCATCTCCTAAGTGACTGTTAAGTGTAAATAGGTTTGAGAGGGTTTGGGAGATTCCATAATGGGTCACTATCCTACAACCTCACCTGTAAAGTTGTTAGATGATGTAGTCATTAGGTTACACTCCCAAATTAGTTTTCTAATAATAGGTTTGTGGTTTATTTTCTTTGGTGTGTGTCATTCTAGACTAGTGTTTTTATGAGTTGAGTCAGCCTTTCACCCAAACTTATACATGATAATCTAGGTTTTCTATATCATCATCTTGTATACCGATGCTTATATCATATTATTTTATACATTCTAGCATTATCCCCATTTTTTACATTCTTAAAAATATTTTACATCCTTATCTACTTTACCCATAATCATATCTTGTATATCCTTATCTATTTATCATTCATCATATCTTGTACATCCTTAATCTTGTATAATATTTTGTATCTTGTACATATTATCATCCCATATTAGATAGATCTTAATCTAATTTTATCTTGACATCCTCTTATTTTTTCATCATCCTATCTAGTACATCTTTATCTTATCATTATCCTTCATCTTATCTAGTTTTACTTCATTTAGACATATCCCATATTACTTTGTCTTTCCTTTTTATCTTACTTTGTGATTATCATTGCATCACCAACCTTACATACTTTTCCTAATCTCAATCCCATCATCCTTGATCACTCAATTTGTTCCCATTTTCCCTTCATCACATAATCTTATATCTATACCACCTTGAGAAAATTAGTCTAAGGATTAAACTAGTTCTTTTGTTGTCCATCCATATCATCTTATCACTCTATTTTTAATTTATCCCATCATCCATCACTTTTTCAGATTTCATACTTAGTCAATACCATGTTAATAACCTATCACTTTATCAATTTCATTCTAGCATACTCTCATCCTCAATCCAATCATCTATAATCAAGTCATCTTACCTATTTATAAGTAGAATCCATCTAATCATCTTACTAGTTTAAATCTATGCAATAGAGGATCCCCATCCTTTTACTAGGTTGAAAACTAGGCATTATCAATAGATTGTTAGAACCTATCACACTATCAATTTTAAATCTGATCCTAGTCTGATATCATAATCCATTTAGTCTATTTTGTCCTCAACATCACTTGCCATAATAGCTCAATCATTTAGATTTATTTTTTCCAAAGACCATATTTTTATACAAATCCTAATATTCCTTGACATCAACCCCCTTTTTTCATTTGAATACCTTTCATTCATCATCTACCGTCATAGATTTGGACCTAGTACTTATAAAACAATACCTAATTTACAATACAAATAAGATCCTTTTGTGGGTCTTATAAATGGGTGCCCACCTACCTACAAACCTCGATCACATAAATCCTAAAATAAAATCCCATATCCTTCCCCAATATCTATCTACACCTATCTCACATACTAATCCACCATGGCCAGCCCATTGTAAATTCATCATATTCATAGTCATAATATCCCCCAATATATAAGTGATGAGGTTAACATATTTCATGAATATATCCTTGCCAACAAGGACAAGTGCCTTTTATGGATATTATAGATGGGTGCCCAACTTCCCAATGATTTTTAACCCTTACACCTAAGGTCACACACCAAAAAAGTGCCTCATCAAACCTTATCCACATCTAACTTTTGTGATAATAAATATCATTTTGATCCCTCATCCACTAGTCCTAATACTGGTCATGACCTTCCTAGTCAATATACTAATAAAGAGATTGCCTTATTTAATAAATATTTTATCGCCAACAAGGATGCATTCCTCTTGTGTCTCTTATAAATGAATACCCAAATTCCCATAGGCTTAGATCCCATTCAACTAATCTTACCTCCAATTCACATCCATCCACAGTCAAATCCTTCATTTACTAGTCATAGTCCATCATAATTCCCCCATCCTACCAGAAAATGGAATCTTAGCTTGTCAACCTCATCTAATTATCATTCATCTCCCAACATCATGGCATCACCATCACATTATTCCACTCATAATCCAACACTTCCACATCCAACACAATAGACAAGAAATATACATCTCTCCTAATATCTGTAGAAGCCCTATTTTGGAAACTAAGGGCCATATGCATTATTGTCTACCTAAAAATAAGATATATACATTTATCCAAACCTACTCCCTCATGGTATTGAGCATAATTTTTTTATCTATACCATAAATTCCTTGGGCATTCTATTAATATATGTTGTCCTTTTAGATATTATGTTCAAAACTTAATTGATAATGGTGACATTGAAATTGAGGATGAATCCAATACATCTACACCTAATAGTGTGCAAAAAAGGGTATGCCAAGAATTAATCCTAAGTATGATCAAGCTTCTTCCCTCCTAAATTAAGGTCATGAACCCATCCTTTCAATACCATAACCATCCTATATCGAACCATTCCTATATCCTATTCACATAAAATCCCCCATTTTCACAAATCTATTAAGCCTAAAACATCCATTCACAAACCCAAGGTAAAGAAGGTAATTGAATACAATATTATATCCAAAAGGCCATCTCTATGGCTACTATCAAAAAATTATCTATTGGAAACATCACCTCATCAACATGCCTATCAGATTCATCATTAGAATGGTTAAGCTCATATCTAACATTAGCATATGAATTAGAATCCATGGTAGAAGCATCATCCCTTTTAGATAATGAAAGTCATGATGACACATATCTCTTTGAGGACATATCTAATTTTAATTTTGACTAGTCTGAAGGCATGACTCTTGATCCATCTTAGGATGATGAAATTATAACACAATTCTTGGATGCTTTATCATTTGAAGATCATCAAGATGGATACGACTCGACTTTAAATACAAACTATATAAAAAATATTAGTGTTTCTTTTGAGATTATTGAGGATACTTCTAACATTGATGTTGGGTCTCCTAGTAGCTTTTATAAGGACTATGTTTCCCATCATCCATTTAATCTACCCCTTTCACCACACATCCCTAATCATCCACCTCCTATTAACAATCCCTTCATCCCACTCTTTAAATGGGACAAATAGAAACACACATCATTGGAATCCATTCAACATGCAATATTATGTGATTAATCTACAAGGATCCAAGCCAATAATCAATTAATCAAGTAGAATAATCAAGTCAGACATGATCCAAAATATTCAATTGAAGTCAAGAAGAGTTTTGTAATCAGCCAAGTCAAAAACATCATCCCCTAGTAAAAATATTCTTAAGGTACTAGGGTAACATAAAATTAAAAATAATCATCATCTATCAAGTCAAAGATCAAATTCCTCTAGTGAAGCCCAAATTAATACACCAAGGGGTAATCAAAATCCAATTCAAATGTCATCAAGTCAAAAAAATTTCAAAAGTAATAACAATATGGCCAACAATCCTCCTAATATTTGGATCAAAGAGCCAATAATTCAAAAGTATTGAATCCATTAACCTCATTTAACATACATCACAAATAAAAAATGTCCCCTACACCATATACAATGGTGTATGAAACTATTGAACCCTATTTTTGATCTCCTCCCAATCACATTATTCATCATCATATCACTCATCCACATCATCTACCTCACTATCAAAACCATCTAATTTCATCTCGAATACACATCACTTTCTTAAAAAATATCATCTCTCATAGGGTTTATAAAGACACCTGGTTGAGATGTCTGGAGGATGTTAAATAAAGAATCAATATAGCATTAGTGAATCTAATATTGATAACATGGTCGTAGTAGCACAACTATCAAGATCTAGAGCAAACAAATTTGATACCACTTGTTAGGATCTGGAGCAAACACAACTTTGATACCACTTTTTAGGATTAAGAGCATAATTGATTACCTTGTATAAGCAACTAAACACAGAATTAAACCAGAAGTAAAATGTAACTAGAATTCAGAAATAACATAGAATATGAGAGACAATACAATCTTGTATTGACACTCTTCCAGAAGGAAATACAATGAAGAAATCACACTCTTCCCACACCTCTTGGGCATACCAGTAATTCTCCCTCAA
Source organism: Torreya grandis (assembly GCA_037957365.1). Taxonomy (NCBI): domain Eukaryota; kingdom Viridiplantae; phylum Streptophyta; class Pinopsida; order Cupressales; family Taxaceae; genus Torreya; species Torreya grandis. The sequence continues at coordinate 3,679,245 of JARHVA010001238.1, forward strand.
GAGTTCTCTCTCTCACACAATCAATTACAACCATAACTCAAACACAGAGTTGTTCCCTCCACCAGTAAGTGACAATCAACTCAACCATTGTTGCCTACTTCCAGTCCACCAAGTACTCAAAGTACTCCAAGTAGATCTCCCTGATCTTGTTCCTTGTTATGTTGTAGATCTCCTTGATCTTGCTACCCCGCAGATCTCCTTTGACCTTGCACACGCACACCTATAGATCAACTAACCTTACTTACCATGTAGATCTCCCTGACCTTACTGTCAGGGGATCTGTATCTCTACCAATTAGAGCACAATTGATTAATTTCTTATATGCAATTAAACACGGAATTATACCATAATGATAAGGTAGCTAGAAACTTGAGACAACAAAGAATTTGAGAGACAATACACACTCTTGTATTAAATACTGCTAGAAGAAAATACAATAAGGAAGATGCCACTTCTTCCTCCACCTCAAAGGCTTGCCACACCTCAAGACCTTCTTCCCTCTCTCTCTTGCTCAACACAACAACTCTAAAGCCTGAGTTATTATCCCACCTTGAATGCTTTAGCTGATCTCCTTGACCTTACACCTGTAGATCTCCTTGACCTTGCTAGATTCAATGCTTTTACTTGCCTTAGAATGATTACAATACATGCCTTATGGGTCTATAAATAAGATCCCATACTTACAAAAATAGAACTCTAGTTACAATAATTAGACATGCAGCTCGTGACTATAATTAGTCGCTTAGCATGCAAACACTCGCTTCACTTAACTGACTGTTCATCAACAACAGTTCCAAAAATACACAGGCGATCGATGCCAGTCCCTGCTAGTCTGGTGCTATCGACGTCGTCTGACTCCCTGCCATCGCCAATCTCCTTCTCCACTGCACTTGACCAACGTCGGTCATACTGCCGACGCCAGTGGCTCTGGTTCTTCAGCATCCTTCCTCTTGTGTCTGCAAATAGTTGAAGCTTTTAGCTCCACACCACAACAATCTCCCACTTGGAGATAAATAGCTGCAACTTATACCTATACCTGTACACCATCTATTTTGTTCCTTAGGCTCTGTATCCCTCTTCAACGTCACTCTTGAAGACCAACCACCACGCAAACCTGTGATGCAATACCTGTCTCTTATGCCACAAGAATTTTGCTGCTCCCAAATTCTCCATGACATACTTTTGAACCAACTCTACCCTTAGCTCAAAAAACTCCCTGTATATGAAACCCTGCAACAAGTAACACAATACAGTAATAGGATAATGTAGCTAATATTATCCAACCTGGTAAAGATAAAATACAATGGTCAAACCTCCATTATTCTGCAGCATAATCAAGACCATATACCATAGCCTTCTGTCTCATGTGTCCATCCACTCTCTTCTCTAAAACAAGAATCCATCCCTCTATCCAATGCTTCCTTCCAGCTGACAACACTACCAACAAATACCTATTTGGTTCTCCAAGGACTCACACTCCTCATCCATGCCAAGCTCCCACTATTTCTGGATTCTACCTGCATTGCTTCTTCCATCTTCCTAGTTCATGACTATCAATAAGCAATATAAAGAAGGTGAACAATGAATATGAGGTTCACTTACCTTTCCTGACCTCCACATGGGTGTTTGAGACTTATAGATCCACCCAACATCCGTTCCAGTGACCGATCTCAGCCATCTCCTAGTCTACTTCCGACCGATGTCGATTCCCTGCACTGACCCTGACTACCGACGTCGTTTCCCTGGCTGACGCCGGTGTCCCTCCTACCGACGTCGGTCCTTATGACCGACGTCGGACTTCTCCTATCTGACCTACCAACCCTGTTGGTCTGCACATGACTGATGTCGGTATCTGGATGACTGACATCGGTGCCAAGCTACCGACATCGGTGTCTGTGTGTTCCTTTAAGTGATGAAATTTTCATCCACGAGCTCTTCTTGGATCAAAACTTTGTCCATGCTACCCTGCTCAGATTTATTTAGCCCCTGTGACTAATCTCTGTCCTTCATCTCCTCCATAAACACCAAGGCTTCTTTGTTCCTGTCAGAAGCATCAAATTTCCTCTTTCTGCAATGAACTATATTTATGCTTTCCAAATTTGAACACATACCTTTTGAATCAAGAACTTCCATTCCCTTCCTGTTCTTGTGACCAAGCCTATTAGGCCACATCTTTGAATCTACACCAGAAGTAGAATCAATAATACAAGTAGACAGATAAAGAGTATCTACTTTCTTACCTCTTGCTAGAACAAGTGCTCCCTTGGTAACCTTCCAAGAATCTGCTGTGAGGGTTATTGTGCACCCCTCATCTCCCAACCTTCCTATAGAAATCAGACTCTGCTTCAGAATTGGAACATGCATGACCTCTTTCAACACCCACGTGTTGTCAATCTGCAATCTCAACTGCACTTTCCCTTTGCCAACTATCTGACAAGGCGTACCATCCCCTAAATAAAGAACTCCAAAGTCTCCCTGTTCATACTCGTAGAACAAATCTCTGTTTGGGGATGCATGAAAAGATGAACCAGAATCTAAAATCCATGATCCTACCTGACTATCCAAAGAAAGTATGAGAGCATCCTGCATCACAATATTTGCATCCTTTGCTTCTTCCATACCTGCATGTTGATTCTCTTTATCTCTCAACCAACACTCCTTCTTTGTATGTCCTTTCTTTCCACAAAACCAACAGGTAATACCTTTGGACTCGGATCTCCTTCCCGACCTTGATTTCCCTTGCTCAACCTTCTCCCTTTGCCTTTCCCTGCTTTTTGCACTTGGAGCATTCCCTGATGATTCGCCTATGCTTCTCCTGCGTATTTCTTCATTCAAGATCACACTTACAACATCATCAACTTTTAAGATTTTAGAAGCAGATGCAGAATTACTTACTGCCATAACCATACCATCCCAACTTTCAGGCAAAGAACATAAAATCAAGAGAGCCTTTACCTCATCATCAAAAACAATATTGACTGAAGCTAGTTGGTTTACCAAACCATGGAAATCACTGAGATGAGTATGTACCAATCCACCTTCCTACATTTGCAAAGTAAATAGCTGCTTCATAAGATATACCTTATTAGAAGCCGAGGGCTTTTCGTATAAATTTGCCAAGGACTTTATCAACTCCTCCGTTGTCTTGCACTGTGATAAGCTGGAAATCACAGATGATGCAAGGCTCAACCTTATGGAACCGAGAGCCTTCTGATCAAGAATGTTCCATTCTTCATCTTTCATATCTGTGGGCTTGCATGCAACCCCACCCAACGGTAAGTACAAATCCTTCTGATATAGATAGTCCTCAATCTGCATCCTCCAATGTTGATAATTCTTGCCGTTAAACTTCTCCATTCGTAGTCTACTTTCTTCTGCCATTGCTAAACTCCCACTCAATCAAAAAACCCTGTGAATGACCTGTAATAAAAAACAATACCCTGCTTCCTGCAAACCGTAGCTCTGATACCACTTGTCAGGGGATCTATAGCTCTACCAATTAGAGCACAATTGATTAATTTCTTATATGAAATTAAACACGGAATTATACCAGAATGATAAGGTAGCTAGAAACTTGAGACAACAAAGAATTTGAGAGACAATACACACTCTTGTATTAAATACTGCTAGAAGAAAATACAATAAGGAAGATGCCACTTCTTCCTCCACCTCAAAGGCTTGCCACACCTCAAGACCTTCTTCCCTCTCTCTCTTGCTCAACACAACAACTCTAAAGCCTGAGTTATTATCCCACCTTGAATGCTTCAGCTGATCTCCTTGACCTTACACCTATAGATCTCCTTGATCTTGCTAGCTTCAATGCTTTTACTTGCCTTAGAATGATTACAATACATGCCTTGTGGGTCTATAAATAAGATCCCATACTTACAAAAATAGAACTCTAGTTACAATAATTAGACACGCAGCTCGTGACTATAATTAGTCGCTTAGCATGCAAACACTCGCTTCACTTAACTGACTATTTGTCAACAGCAGTTTTGAAAATACACAGGCGACCGATGCCGATCCCTGCTAGTCTGGTGCTGTCGACGTCGGCCAACTCCCTGCCATCGCCGGTCTCCTTCTCCACTGCACTTGACCGATGTCGGTCATACTACCGACGCCGGTGGCTCTGGTTCTTCAGCATCCTTCCTCTTGTGTCTGCAAATAATTAAAGCTTTTAGCTCCACACCACAACACTTACACACCTACAGATCAACCTAGTCTTGCACACTTGCAAACCTTCTAGATATTACACACCCCGAAGAACCCTTGTCCTTGTTCTTGACAAGTCCTTATGATCCTTCACGCTTGGAAGAACCCTTGTCCTTGCCTTTGCAAGTCTTTATGATCCTTCACATTACAATACAGCCCCATGGGTCTCTTAAATAGATCCCATACAAATAATAATTAGACTTCCTAATTATAATAATTTGAAACGTAGACTCAAGACTAAAATTAGTCTTTTACATACAAATTGACTATTCGTCTAAAATTAGACCAGTTTTGGAAGTGCATGCAAACGCATGCACACACAGGTTGCTAACATCAGTTCCTATCTGACTGATGCTGGCTAGCCCCTAACCAATGTCAGTTATTGTGTACACTAAAGATGACTGATGTCAGTTGATCAGACCGATGTTGGTTACTGCAACACTCAACAACCTCCTCCATTTGCATCAGTGAAGCTTTTAACTCCACAACTTAACAATCTCCCACTTAGATATAAATAGTTGCACCTATACCTATACCTGTACATCATCTAATTTTGTTTCCTGGCTTGTATCCCTCTTCAAGTTTAGTCTTGAAGACCAACCACCACAAATCCTATGGTGCTTCTCCTATCATCCAAGTAACCTACCATATCTGAATCTACATACCCATGTAGAGAAGTGCTTGACCCTGCATAACATGTATACATACTGCTGGTCCCTCTCAGATACCTGAGAATCCACTGAACTACTTTCCAATGCTCCTTTCCTGAATTGGCCACAAACTTGCTGACAACTCCCATTTCTTGGGTAATCTCAAGTCTAGTACTCATGTACTCAACCTCATCATGTGATTTGGGACACTGTTCTATGAACTATCCATCCATAAGTGTGCTAACCAGTTTTGCATCCTGCATATTGAACCTCTACACTACCTTATTCACATAATCATCTAGAGACAAAATCAACCTGTGACTTTCCCTGTCTCTAGAAATACTCATGCCAAAGAATTTTGCTGCTCCCAAATCCTTCATGGCAAACCTCTGAACTAACTTTACCTTTAGCTCAACAATCTCCTACATGTGTGACCCTACAACAAGCATATACACTACATACAGTAATAGGATAATGTAGCTAATATTATCCAACCTGGTAAAGTAAACACAATGGTCACATTGACATTGACTAAAGCCATGCTTTGTCATACACTTATCAAACCTTAAACACCATTGTCCTGCAACCTGTTCAAGACTATATAACCTGGCCTTCTATCTCACATGTCCATTCTCTCATTTCTTTAACTTGGGAATCTATTCATCTTTCAGTGCTTTCATCCCAACTGGCAACTCTACCAAATCCTCCATTTGGTTCTCTTCCAAAGAATTCATGCCATGCTCCCACTGTTTCTTGGATTCTACCTGCATTGCCTCTTCAAAACTTCCTAGTTCTTGACCATCAGTGAGTAACAAGTAGTGTAAAGAAGGGGAATAATGAATTTGAGGCTTACTTACCCTTTCAGTCCTCCTCATGGGCATTTGAGACTCCTTGACAACTTGCTATCCGCCCAAAATCCATTTTGACAGTGACCGATCTCGATCACCTCTCAGTCTACACCCAACTGATGTCAATTCCATGTGATCAACCTGACTGTCGACATCGGTTCCCTAACTGATGTCAGTGTCCACCTGCCTGACATCATTGACTTTGGTTTGCACATGACCGACATCGGTTCCTACCTGTTTGACGTCGGTTCTCACCTGACTGACATTGGTAACTGTGTTTTCTTGTGAGTGATGATTTTTACCTGTGAGCTCACTTTGGATCATAACCTTGTCCAAACTACCTTGCTCAAAATTATTTATCCCCTTGAGCTGATCTCTATCCATCATCTTCTCCTTGAAAACCAAGGCTTTCCTATTCTTATAAAAAACATCAGATTTCCTCTTTATGTAATAAACCCAATCCTTTCTTGTAGCATGAGTTTAAAGAAACCTCACTTTCTTCTGTTGCTTATAGAAATCTTGATCTATGCTTTTCGAATCTAAACTCTTACCTTTTGACTCAAGAACATGCATCCCCTTCTTACTCATGTGACCAACCTACAGAGCCACATCTTCGCATCTACATCTGAAGTAGATAAACCAGAAGGAGAATCAATAATACAAGTACATAGATAAAGGGTACCTACTTTCTTACCTCTTGCTAAAACAAGTGCACCCTTGGAAACTTTCCAAGATTTCACTGTGAGAGTTACTGTGCATCCCTCATCACCCAACTTTCCTACAGAAATTAAATTTTGCTTCAATATTGGGACATGCATGACCTCCTTCAACACCCATGTGTTTCCCGTCTACAATTTCAGCTGCACTTTCTCTTTTCCAACCATTTGACAAGGCTTACCATCCCCTAAATAAATCTTTCCAAAGTCTCCATGGACATAATCATGGAAAAATTCTCTATTTGGGGTTACATGGAAAGAGGCACCAGAATCTAAAACCCAAGATTTCACTTTATCCAAGGAACATACAAGAGCATCATGTGCAACAATACCTGCAACATCTTCATGCTGATCTTCTTTCAACCAATAATCTTTCTTTACATGCCCTTTCTTTCCACAATTCCAGCAGATTATACTGCCATACCTGGATCTAGATCTCCTGCCTATCTTTGACCTTGATTTCCCTTGCTTGATCTTCTCTCTTTACCTTCCCCTGCTTTAAACACTTAAAGCATTACCTAATGATTCCCCTGTGCTTTTCTTGCAAATTTCTTCATTCAAGATTACACTAACAACATCATCAACTTTCAAGATATTTAAAGCAGACGCAGTATTACTAACTGCCATTACCAAACTATCCCAACTTTCAGGTAATGAGCATAAGATTAATAGAGCCTTAATTTCATCATCAAAAGCTATATTGATTGAAATTAACTGATTTACTAATCCATGGAAATCACTAAGATGACTATGTACCGATTCACCTTCCAGCATTTGCAAATTAAATAATTACTTCATAAGAAATACCTTATTTGAAGCTGAGGGTTTTTCATATAAATTTGCCAAAGATTCCATTAACTCTACCATTGTCTTAGCCTATGATAAGTTGGAAATCACAGACGATGCCAGGCTCAACCTTATAGATCTTAGAGCCTTCCGATCAAGAACATTCCATTATTCATCTTTCATATCTGTGGGCTTGCATGCAACCCCACCCAACGGTAAGTATAGATCTTTCTGATACAGATAATATTCTATCTGCATCCTCCATAATTGATAATTCTTGCCATTGAATTTCTCCATTCTTAGCTTACTTTCTTTTGCCATTTCTATACTCCCACTCAATCAAAAACCCTTGAGAGTGACCTATAATCAACAAACACTAACATGCTCCAAATCAGGCTCTGATACCACTTGTCAAGATCTAGAGCAAATAGCTTTGATACCACTTGTTAGGATCTAGAGCAAACACAACTTTGATACCACTTTTTAGGATTAAGAGCACAATTGATTACCTTGTATAAGCAACTAAATACGAAATTAAACCAGAAGTAAAATGTAACTAGAATTCAGAAACGACACAGAATATGAGAGATAATACAATCTTGTATTAACACTCTTCCAGAAGGAAATACAATGAAGAAATCACACTCTTCCCACACCTCTTAGGTGTACCATTAATTCTCCCTCAAGAGTTCTCTCTCTCACACAATCAATTACAACCATAACTCAAACACAAAGTTGTTCCCTCTACCAGTAAGTGATAATCAACTCAACCATTATTGCCTACTTCCAGTCCACCAAGTACTCAAAGTACTCCAAGTAGATCTCCCTGATCTTACTCCTTATTGTGTTGCATATCTCCTTGATCTTGCTACCCCATAGATCTCTTTTGACCTTGCACACACACACCTACAAATCAACTGACCTTACTTACCATGTAGATCTCCCTGATCTTGCACACCTACATATCAACCTGGTCTTGCACACCTACAAACCTTCTAGATCTTACACACCTAGAAGAACCCTTGTCCTTGTTCTTGACAAGTCCTTATGATCCTTCACGCTTGGAAGAACCCTTGTCCTTGACTTTGCAAGTCCTTATGATCCTTCACATTACAATACAGCCCCATGGGTCTCTTAAATAGATCCCATACAAACAATAATTAGACTTCCTAATTACAATAATTAGAAATACAGACTCAAGACTAAAATTAGTCTTTTACATGTAAACTAACTGTCTGTCTAAAATTAGACCAATTCTGGAAGCACATGCAAATGCACGCACACACAGGTTGCCGATGTTGGTCCCTGTCTTACCGATGCCAGCCGACCCCTAACCGATGTTAGTTATTGTGTACACTAAAGATGATCGACGTCAGTTGATTAGACTGATGTTAGTTACTGCAACACTCAACAACCTCCTCCATTTTCATTAGTGAAGCTTTTAGCTCCATAACCTAACAACTCCCTAGAATTGGTGTCGATTTAAAGATCAAGAAATAATATTCATCATGCATCTCACCTACCTCTAATAAATTGATGCCATTAAAAGTAAGAAAAGTTAATTTTTTTTTCCAATGGTGAAAACTAGTATTCTAGTGTCATGGAAAAGTACCACAATGAAAACTAGTTTTTGGCATCATGGTAAAATAATATATTGTCTGCATTGTACCTAAACACTTAGGGGAAATCCATCCCTTGTCAATCTATCCATCTCATCTTTGTCTATATTTTCCCCCCATCCATTGTTTCTACCCATCATCTTCCATACTATTATGCATCCTATTTTGTACATCCTTTCTTCTAGTCTTGACCTTCATAAGGGAGTGGAACATGTATTAAGAATTTTTCTAGAATCATTTTAGCACATCCTCCAATGGACACTCTAGAAACTAGATATCTAGTTCCTTCATGATGTGATCATTGGAAATCCATTATCCATTCATCCTCATCTTGGTTTTTAGGCTCAGTTTTTCCTTTTTAGTAACCCCCTTTTTATAGTGTATATACATATCCCAAAAAACCAAATTATAAAATCCAAAAAATCCCAAAGCATCTCAATTATCCTATCATATGTCATATTGACCTAGACTAAATATCCTAGTTGTCTTATCTAATGTCTCATCCATCTTATCATCTTATCTTGTCTTATGTCATAATGGTCGTATCATTTATCATCTTGTCTTATCCTATGTCCTAATATTTAAACCAAAGTCCTTATCCATAAAATTATCCTAATCCAAGTCAATAGTATACTCCAAGTCCATAACTTGTCCAAATTATTAACCTTAATCTAAATTCACATCATGATGACCAACTTAGTCCAACTCATCACGTGATTAATCATCTCATCGACTCTTATCAGGATAATTACACAAGACATAATAATGTTGCATGTAGATACTTGTGGGTGTTACTTGTTTATTCTTTGTTTTTTGACTTGTTTGCATGTCTTTTATCATGTATATATCTGCATATGTTTGGTTTCTTATTTCTATTTGTTTTCTTTTATTAATATTTTAATTAAGTCTTGTATCATGTCTCTTTTTATCTAATAGCAATGAACAAGGATGCTATGATGACACCAAAAGTTACAATGATGCTTTTAGGTGCCCTTGATGATGCAATTTTCAATAAGTGCCCCTTTTATAATCATGCACTTTGGCACAACATCCTATTGGTCATACTTATATCATAGGGCATACTACCTAGTGCTATATTTACGTCAGATTGCTTAGACTATGATGAGATCTATTACAAAAAAGAAGTATTGATAATGAAATACACTCATCATTTCTCTTAGTCCTCTATCTTCATGTCTAATATATGATCCACATCCTTTATCTAACATATAAAATGTCTAACAATCATCATATTAATATTCTAGTCGATCATCATCATCCTCTAATCTAGTCTACACTAAATTGGATTGAGGACTTTTTAAACTATTTAGGCAACTCTCAGTCACATGATGTGCTTAAATTTAGCTAAACCACTCCCTCCTCTTTCCCCAATTTATTTTTATATCTATTTTTCCTTCATCATCCTCATATATTACATCAATCAAATCTTTGAGTTATAATATCAATAATTATTTAATTGGTCTATTGATCAATCACCATCCCTGCAATCATCTCCCAAATATTTTTATTAATCATCCACGCTTGTCGATTAGGCCTGCTAAATCACAACATCTATATTTTGTTCCATCAATAATCCATCATCACTGATTGGTAAATTCATCATTTAAAGTTTCCATTTTCCTCCTTTGATTAGGGAATGACCAAGACCATAATTTAATTATCATCTCTTGCTCCCTTACATATTTATTTGATAGGGGCATCATCACTATTAATCACATTATGGCTCATTAATTTGATACATTTCAGACTAACTCTTCCCCTTAATCTTTTGGTCACTTGATTGTATCATTTCTTCTCTCTTATCTCCTTTATCATATAATTTGACTTCAACTTTAAACTACACTCATCATTAATCTTATCAATTCATTATCTTATTTTGACCTAATGCTCTCCCAACATGTGTCGTAGATTGGGATATGTTGAAAGCTCATGGCCTTTAATCATCTTGGTCCACAAATCTCCTGGGCATGTGTCTTTTCCTAGGATATGTCTAAAGCTTATGACCTTTTATCTTATCATCATCATGTTATGGTTTATTCCCCCTTTGGATGTGTCAACAACTGTGACATAATCATTTTCACTTCCTATTCATATGTATTTTCTAGGTCCATCATCACTTTGTAGCTTACTACTCATTTCAATTTCATTTTCTTCATCATCAATCTCAAATCTAGAATCCCATCCCCTTGTCTACCCATTGCATCTTACCCCTCATTTAATATTTTTGAGTGGCTATCCACCTGCTTACTCCCTATATGTTACCTCGAGGGGGAATCATGTGCTCATTAACATCATTTACTCACATTCATCCATGAGCATCTTTCTTATTTTAAAGACCATTATTATTTGTACTTAATTCATTCATAATTCCTTTTCAAAGGGGGGAAAATGTAAGCATCTAAATTTACTTATTTTACTTATCATCACTAAAATTATTATTAGTCAACACTAACATCTCTAATTTCATCTAATAATCACTAATCTCACCAAAATTTGTCTAGTTCATTATTACTAATCTCCTTCTAATCATTTCTATAACATTCCCTCATCATGCTAACCGTATTCCTACCCCACAAACCAATTAATCCACCTAAGTCCCCATTATCTATTAACTAATTCCACTTGTCTAATATTTGATAATTTAAAATTCCCTTCCACCTACCCTAGCCTATGAGTAGCCTCTCCAACTCACCTAGATTCTATAGAACCCCATAATCACATGACTAATCATCTACTAATTATCATTAGGATTCCAAAAAGACTCTAGAGGATTCTACCTCCTAAACATTCCCTCCTCTACAATCATCCAAGGGAATTACTTGAATAATTCTTCACCATTGATCTTGTTACACCCAAATTTGAATTTTTTCCATTGATTCTCTCTCCTTCCTCTATCTAAATTAGCCACCCATTCATTGTCAAACTAATTATGAAATCTAAGAGTCTTCATGCCAATATCTTAAATAATAATGCATTAGTATTTTGTCAAATAATCATCTAATCTATGTCTTGAATTAAGCCAATCATATGCTGCCAAAATTATGAGTCTATAAAGGTAATCCATAAGCATTTGACAATTTTATTATCTTGAATCTTGTTTGGAATATGTATATTTAGATTCATAATGATGGGTTTTAATGTTTATTTATGTGCATAGTGATCTATTGGCTCTAAATTATGAAGTAGATTGATAATTTGAGTAAATTTTAATATAATTTCATATCTCTAATAAATTGCTCATATTTATCATCTCAAAATGACATTACCAAGTGTATAATACCAAATTTTAGTGTCTACAAATGTCCCTCTTTTATTATATTTTTGAAATTAAATAAAATGGTAGAGTAAAATTATAAGAGATGTAGTTGAGTGTGTAAAACACACTTTATCTTTGGGATTAGGCTCCAAGTGTGCAACATAAGTGGGTGAGCCATGTTTCCTCTTATGATGTTATTTGAGATGATGCTTCCTAACGAAGCATTAGAGAACTATGATTCCTACTAGAACATTTGGAGATTTATGGGTGATCATGTCTTAATAGATAAATTAACTAAGGTGAGGGCCATGGGTTTGGAAAATAAGTGCATCAAACCTTAGGAGTAGTGATAGGCTATTAAGGGTAAAAAATATTATCTCCAATACTCATTTAATTGATCTTGAACCTCAAGATGAAAGGGGGAGCCTATGCTCGGCTCAAGATTCAACCAATTTAGATATATATGTAACCTTAGGTAATATCAATGCCATGATATTATGTATTTTTTTTTTAATATGTGGCATGAAGAATGTTCTTACCCCAAAATATGATCTAATTAGATCCAACATGATATAGAATATTATACATCTATATCTTATTTTTTACTAAATATAAAAAAATATGAAAAACTTTAACTTATTTGCACTGTATATGCTTCCAAAATATTTTGCAACATGTAAACTTATGTCCCATAATATGAAGCAAACAGATAATTTAAACCAATATAAACCATTTAAATTATCCCAAATTATTAATTTTGTGTACATGGAGGTTTGCATCTCTATGACAAACCTAAATGTTGGAATATTATCAGTACATCATATAAGTATGTAATGTAATATTAATGTGTAGTTGCATGAGTTTTTAAAAGAACTTACTAACATTATATTGACAAGTTATAAGACATAGATGAATAATCCTAGTTTTTAAGAGATCATAATTGTATAAGAATATCTCCATCATATTGAGTAAATTTTTTAGTTTTGATAGTAATAAATTAGACCAAAATAATATTTGGTATTAGATCAATTTAAATATTTTGTTTGTAATGGAGTTTTTGGATTAAACTAGAGTAAAATATTATTATTCATTTTCCTTATATGATGTTTAAAATTTTGGATTTGTAAGTTTTTAAATTGGCATAGATAATTTTTTAGATAAGTTTGTGAAACATTTTTTAAATTATTTTGTGTGAGTGTTGGAGTGAAGATGAGAGTAGCCACATTGTGAGTAAAGAGTAGTCAACTAGATAGTACAACCATTTAGTCTAAAGTATTTGTAAGATTTTATAGTCATTTACATAAATAAAAGTTACAAATCATAAAATTATAATGCAATTGTTAGGGAAAAAGGTGTAACCCATTGTAAGATGCATTTGAATTTCAACCACCATCAATAGAATGTCCAAACATATAATTATTGGCATTTATATGCTAGTAGATTATTTTTTAAATTAATTGTCTTTTGTGTTTAGGTTTCATTTTTTTATTAAAATTTTATAATGGTATGAGTTAATATAAATGTTTTGATATTATTCATTTTATATTTGTTTGTTTAAAAAAATCATTTCATAGTTTGTCATAGGTGTTAAAAAAGTTTTAAAATCATCTAAAGAACAAGTTGCATTATATTTTTATGATCTATGTTTATATTATATTTAAAGTGTTGTAATGTGGATGCATTAGCCAAAAACTCTACAAATTTTAGTCCTAAAAAATATCATAGTTTAGGAGAAAAAAATAGGGTTTTGGGTAGTTAGAATCAAGCCTAAATAACATGCTAGTGTTTAATCTTTGTTTTTGGTTATATAGCTAGGTTTGTTTAATTATATATATATATATATATATATATATATATATATATATATATATATATATATATATATATATTCATGTGTTATCACTTTATTATAAAGTGTTGTTTATTATCTAATAATTGTATTAGTATCAAAATAAAATATTTATAAATAGTTACAGCTATTAGACATTTAGTTCTATTTTGATATATTTTAGTGTCATTTAGGTTTATATTCCATTTAAATAAATTAATTTTTTGTGTTTCATAAGAGACATAGCAAAAGTGTCTAAAAATAAAATATGTTAAAATTATTTTTTGTACAAACACATTATTTGGAAAACCCAATGTCCAACTAGAATGGGAATATATCAGTCATGTGGGGGGGGGGGTTTGTTATAAAAAAATGACATGAAATTGAGCTTAAATATTAATATTTATGATTAATAAGTTTTTTTAAGAGTTAAAATTCAATGGAGGAAGGAGGCCATAAACAACCTCAAGTTTGTTGCTAACTCAGAAGCTACATACCATAGTGATGGAAAAATAACTATAGCAAATCAACTAAAGTTGAGATCAGTTTCCAAGTGATGATGGTGAATGTATTATAATATTCATAATAAGATGGTAGTGATTATGAATTGTGGCTAAAAACATGATAGTCAGTACCTAGTCCTCATTTTTTATATTATATTATATTTATTTTTGATGTAATCAATGATGATATTTTCACATTATGAAAATAAATAAGTGCAAACCAATGTACATCTATGAATCTGAACCAAAGGATTCATAAATTAGGTAGCATGGAAGTTTCATATGTTCCCTATAACCTAGATAGTTTATCCATGTAAGGTTAATATGTGTTCTCTTCATACTTGGATGGTGAAAGGTTATTGTGTTCCCTAATCTTCTAGAAGTTTGTGTCATATCGTGTGCTCTAAGTCATACATATTGGTTCATTTTCCCTATGTTAATACTAAGGGGGAATATTTGAATAGTTTTATTATATCATATAAGTATGTAATGTAATATTAGTGTGTGGTTATGTGAGTTACTGAAATAACTCACTAACATTAGCTTAAAAGGTTATAGGACATAGATGAAGACTCTTAATTTATAGGAGAAAAAAATTAAATAAGAAAATATCTAGTTTTTAAAATAAAATAATTGGGTTTTGATTTTGATAGCTCAGACTAAAATAATACTAATATTCACCTATTTTGAGGTGAGGTATCTAGCTTACAAATTACTCATCTCAAAAGAAAAGTGTTAACTACATTATGTTATATAAAAGGATATAATCATTTATAAATCATGTGATAACATGTGGAGAATGTGTCATCATAGTAATGAAAACATATATGAAACATGTAATGTATGATATACATGTTTCATGTCAAGATAAATATTGTAATTATGAATGTAATAGTAACCATTACTAATATAATCATTGAATAATAAACTATGCATGAAGGTTCATGATATGGATCATGAAACCACACATAAATATGGAGGTGCATGATATGGATCACCAAACCACAAATTTAACAAAATTATAAGACAATCCTATATTTATCCACTCATAAACACTCAATATCATGGCCATGCCAAATGTAATAAAATCACTTGTAATAGCACTAACTATCTCACAAATCAAGAGACAACATAATGTATTATAAAATATCACACAACAAGGAAAGGGCCCAAAGAAAGAGTCATGTAATGAAAAATCAATCAATTAAAAGTATTAAAAATAATGCAAGGGCCCAAATAAAGAGTTACATAATGAAAAATCAATAAAAAAATGTAATAAGAGAAGGTAAGGGCATATGAAAGAGGCATATAATGACACACTTAATGAAATAATGTCATATAATAAGAAAGAGATATAAAAACATACTCAACTATTAGCCTATGTAAAATGAAATAAAAAACAATGGAGCATAGATCAAGTCAAACTATTCTAAACTATCAACTTATGTTAATGTCACATCATATAATAGTAGAATATTAAAGAAATGTAGCACTATAATAAATATAATCAATAAACATACTTGTGCAATTAATCAATGTATCTAAACATGATAAATGGAGAGGTCATATAAAGATATAACTTGTAACAATGTATGTTATGAAATGAGATGCCACTAGCATCCATGTGGCCCTTAGATACAAGAATATCCTACATCTTCATATCCATTTATCATGTGAAACATATATGTCTTGCATCTCACTCACATATACCATTAAATGAATAACAAAAAATAGTAAACATGTCATGCTTAGTTACTAATTTTGGATTTAAAAAAAATGTATATAATGAAGGAAATACAAAGGGAAGGCTACAAAATAGAAGAATTATAGATATTGGAAAAATATGTAATATATGTTAATAAATGTAATTGCATGGTAGTGTGGATAAATTGAAGGAAAACAATGTTCCCCTCTATAAATGTGAATCTTAACATTTTATCTCAAAATAATGTGCATGAGGTGGAGGGGGATGAGGAAGAATACATGTACACACTCATATAATATATAGACATAGTGAACGCGTAATCTCAATGGAAGTTAGAAAATATACAGATTTTTTGTACATAAGAATGAGTAAGTATAATGATATAAAATATTTCACTATAATGACACTACTATGAAGGATGCATCATCATAATATAGATGTCATAGATGTATAAATCAAGATAAATAATCAAAATGAAAGGTCCAAGTGAAAATAAAGAAAATGATAGAATAATAGTCAATGCACGATCAGATGAACATGTGTATGTCAAAACTAAAAGTGTAGAGGAAATAAAAAATTGAAAATATGTACAAATAATTTGTTTTTGATGACCTATGATCTCATCAATTGGATTCCCCCATGTAGGTATTTTATCTCTCAACCATCTTTCATGTCTATCATGTATTGAGTCCTCTAATGTATCATCCTTGGAAATACAAATATCTTGATGTATTCCATTAATTTTATCATCTCCATATTTTATTTCATACTAACTATCCATATTATAATCATCGATTCACTCATTATCTTTAAATACAACAAATTTATTGGCTTTTTTTATTTCTCTTCCATGTATAATTTTTTTATTAGCATCATCCTCCTCTCATGTGATTACATCAAATGTCTATGCCTAAGTATTAGATGAAGAATTTTTTTCCTCTTTATGTTATTTATTTTTAAATGTTCCATTACTTGAGATAGAAAAAGTATCACCTCCAATGTTGATTGTGATGTAATTATTATTCTTATCCAATGTTTCACCCATTGATGTGACCCATGGTTTCCCTAATAAAATAATATACTGAATAAAAGTAATCTCAATTTGAAATTTACTGGTCTAAAACTTGTTATGAAGAGATACATGCCTTGTAATAACTCTTGTGATATAGTAATATTCCATAATTGTATTCAAACACCCAATGTCATATCTGAGAGATTTGAGAAGTGTCATGCTACACATATTGACTTCTCAAGTGGGATTAAATATGAAAATTTTGAATTGATTTCCATCTATGTAAGGATTGATGATAATATGATTAATAAATTAATAAGGCTTCATAGCTTCCCCCTTGGAAACAATGATCATAAGATTTGTCTTCTTAGGTAGATGTTGCTTTTCAGCATCCCTATTCAAAACTTTTTTCTTAGTCAAATCATCTTTCATAAGTAGACATTTTTTTATCATGAAATTATTTTTAGAAATTTTATTTTAGTATTTTCTATTTTTATAAATTTTATTTTTGTATCATTTCTTGATGTAAATTTTTTTGTTTTAATATTTATTTTAAAAACTCTTTATTATGTAACTTTTCTTTTCCAATTGTTCATTTTGTAACTTTTCTTTTTTCAATTTTTCCTTATATAATATTTTTTTCCAATTATTACTCATGTAAATTTTATTTTTGTAATAGTTCCTTAGAACATGTAACCATAGTTTGAGTAGGTTGCTCATTTATATAAAGTGTGCTTGAATCTAGTGGTGTTTTAATAGATGTATCTAATATAGGATCATAACCATCAAAAGTATTTTATATTTTTATCTTCAAGATCCAATTTTTTTTAATTAATAAAATAAGGTTATGATATCACTCACCCTATTAATTAATACAACAAGAGTTCTTACAGTAAGACATAGTCTACAAAACTAGCAAGATCAAAGTTACCAAAGTTTCCTCAAGATAAACAATCATACAAAAACCAAATATTCTTAAAAGCTTGCCAAGAAAACCTAAAATTGATAACATATTTCAAAAATAAAATAAAATCAATTTAAAAAGGAGAGCATTTTAAATTTTTCAATGAAACACCAATAGAAAATATAATCTTTTGAAGCTAAAGTACAACCACTTATGTAGTAAAAAATGTCTTTCTTAGCTAAAACCAACTCTTCCATAATAGATACCAAAATTCCATAAATAACAAGGGTGAACTATCTTCAATAACTCTTAAATAGTAAATACCAATACCAATCTTGTATAGTTAAACCCAAAACATAGCTTTATGGATTTCAAACACAAATTTTCAATAAGGTATAACTTAACAAAACTAGAGAAGTTAAAACATATTACCCAAAATTTTTTACAGAACCTATTACATAAGCTAATAAAAAGATTTTATGAGTTTTGTAGCCAAAGGTCAACAAATTCCACAATTATTTCAAGTCTTTTGCAACATTGCATAGAAGCATATGTGCCCAGTAATATCAAGTGCCAACCCTCTTACTATGAGACCTTAATACCATAAAATAGCCATCTTTGCCATAAAATAAAAGCCATTTTTTCCTATTAAATTAAATACAAAGAATCTATAAAATAAATCTTCATCAACTAAAAATATAAGTCCTTTGAAAATAACCACACGAGTTTCTTAAATAAAAGTATCCATCTATCCTACCTCTTAAAAAAAAACATGGAAAAGGTACAATAGATTTTTTAGAACCTCTTACAGGAGATTATATATAATATATAAAATTAAAAAATACTAATAAACAAGATCCATTATAGGGCTTGGATAAATAATTATCTCCACCTCAACCTCTTCAATATCATTACAAACATAGGGAACTAAAATTCATATCTAGTCAAACTTCCTAGCCATTAATAGAGTTCCATATCAAACATTAACTCCACATTTTAAATTAAAATCAAAATTCAACAACACCATCCACAATGTAAAATAAATAAAAATATCCTATAAAAAAATTCAAAAAAATGGAGTGTGATTATGAAAACATGCATTCTATGGTAAGCACAATTGTATTTAGATTTAATTAGAGGATGCATGTGAGTAAATATTATAAACTATTATTGAAGCATATCCCTTATATTTAACATGGTTTATTATTAATCTTATGCAGAAAAAAACAAAAACATTAATTATAAATGAATTCAATTTTTAAACCCATATTTAATATGAAATATTTTGAGGCACAAAATTATTGAATGGAGAGGCAAAAATGTAATTGACAATAGAATACTTAGGATTCTTGGAATATTCAATATTATTCTCAATAGATGTAATTTTTAAACACATTTTATTTTGGAATGCCTCTATGTACTCCCTCATAACAACCATATGATCTAGAATAGCCTCATTAGACACAATATTGCTCATATGTTGGGAAGATTCAATGTGCATATAATATACGATATCTCTTTTGATAGTAATAGTATGGATCTAGATAATAAATGGATTTTATCCATCATAACCTTGAGTTTGAAGAGAGGGAATCAAAATTTAGATATAAATATCAATATCAAATAAATATAAAACCATTAAAAATAATAATAAAAGCCTTAAAGGGTATGTACATAAAACCAATAACTAGACAAGGTTTAAATAAAAAATTAACCACACAAAGAAAATTATAAGGAATTTTTAAAATGATTTTTTTATATTAAAATCATTAAATAAACACAACTTAAAAATATTTTGAGAATAAATGCACCCTTCATTTTTTAGACAAGGCTTAATTAAGATAGTAAAAAAATGAAAAAAAATGTATAAAAGTTTGGTGAACAAAAAATAGGTTCTTGATCCCAACAAATGAATAGTAAAAACCTTTGAGAGTTTTTTAAATAGAGTAGTTTTGAATCAAATATTTGGTAAAAATGGTACAAACCTAGTAGAGGAATCCCTAATAGGTGAATATGCATGAAACCCTAGGGTAAAAGATAAAGAACATCATATTTTTACCTATAAAGGTGAAAATAATTCGAAATCAGTCTAAAAATAAAAAAGTAAGTTAGAAAGACGAAACTCTAGAAAGAAGGATGGAACCCTAAGGAAAAACTTAAGGTTTTGATATTTTATATAAAAAATGTTGGTTCACCAATATGATTTACCTTATTTTAGAGTAATGAATCTAAACTAGTAAAAAACTTTGAACTATTAAAATTATATAATGTATGGAAATAATTCATGAATTTGAGATGGAAATAATTCATGAATTTGAGTGGAAAAAGTTGAATATGATTTGAACAATTGAAATTTATATAAGTAGAAATAAGCAAATGGATTAAGGTATTGAGCATGTTGTTTTACCTTATTTTTTAATTTATGTGTTCTTATAAGATTAAACTTTAAGCTAATTCATATTATATGAAAATTATTAATAAATATAAATATGAATGATAAATGTAGAATCTAATTTTACTAATTACACTTGATATAAATAGAAATGACCTAAAAGGATAAGATACTTATCATTATTTTTTATTGTGTAGGTCTAAAACTAATTGTAGGTGGAAAAATGGTGGGAAACTAGATCAAGAGTCACTCAGATTAGGAGTTATGTCTCTATATTTAACTAGATAATTTGTAAACTTCTAGATAGTACTGAATAGTGTTACCATATGAAAAATAATAGATTTGTTGGCCTATATTTTGACACTTTTTTTTCCATATAGGTTATTGTGACTACTTATAAATCATCTCTATGATCTTGAGGGCTAGATATATGTGTAATTCTAAAAACCTATATCCTTCCCTTTGAAAACCTAGGTCCACATTACAAATTAGGTTTAGGCATGAAAAATGGATAAAAATGTGTGTTGACCTGACCCCGACCACTCCCCAATGAAAGGTTGAGCATTACCTACATATCCAATAATTCAAAGACGGAAAGAAAATTGCATGTATTTATCCCTATTAAGTTTATGTGTGCAATATTTCCCCTTCAATGAATGCAACATGTGATATAATTTTGATACTTGATAAATGACAACTTTGGTTTGGCTTTGATGTGCTTCAAACTCTATTAGGAATTTATCCTTATGACTGTTGATTGAATTGAAAAGAATAGGCCAGTCCCTTTCTAATGTGTAAATGTTTATAGTACGCTTCCTTGATAAATGTGAGATAGTAATAGGCTTAGACCTATTGTGTATTTATATATGACTTTTTGTCTAGTTTTTTACACCACTGACATGAAAAATGTATAGGTTGACCCATAAAAAGGATTTTATTTTTTAAAATTAATTATTGTTTGGTGTAGATTGAGTTTGAAATTTTAGAATAATCTAGGTTTAACATATTTTTATAGAAGGTAAGAATACTAATTGGATAATTTGGATATTTTTAGTAAATAGTCCTAACATGGTTAAATAGATAAAATATATTGTGAAAATCACGTAGTGATTTATAAGGAACATTTTAAGGGATAATTTAGTTGTAAATAGTTAATTGTTATAAAAATTAACTTATTATAGAGTAAATGGTTATTTGAAGCACTGTTAGATAATGTAATGTTAGTTGAAAGACAATGAAGTTGTTGATTGACTAATTAAATTATGTATGAACCTTTAGCTCTAGACTGATATGGACTAACTCCTTTATGTAGTATCAGAGTAGGCACCTTGATGGGATCTCTCTATGTTCACTTCTATTGTCTTTATATCCCACATAGTGTATTAACTAAAGTTTCAATGCAAACCATGTGCAACATCAGTTGTTACATCTATGCATTTTCTTTCATTTCATCAAACCTTTGCATGTAAACCACATGAAAGTGCTTTTTAATCACCATCCATCTCCAGTATATTTTCACAATTGACCATTCTTTTTGTAGTTATACCATTTCAATTTTTATTCCTATGTGCATTCAAAAAATTGGAAAAGAAAAGAAATTATATATATCTTAAAAAAAGCGTTATATGTATATGATTTTTTTTTGTACATCTCTATATATTTGTTTATAGTTTTTTATGTAAGTATTTTGTTTTACAACTATTTGGAAAATCAAATATATTATACATATTCTATAGATATTAAAAGAGCCATAATTTTAGAATCATAGGGATTTGATTTGTTGTTCCAACTCAGTTCCCTATCCTCATGAGCTATCTTAGTGACTTGGCTTCCTTAGCAAATTGGATCTACAAGCTCATGACACACAACTTGAGCTTTCTCCCTTCCTAAATCCTGCATGATTTTTTAACCTACTATGGCCCTTCTCATCATATATATTCTTCTTTGGTGTAAACATAGACTTGGAAATGATGGATCTCACATTTAATTCAAAGGGTTTTGTTTTGCATCCCTGCTCAACATCATTCATTAAATATCTACATATTCAGCATAAGATTTGTATTCAATGACATGCAAGATTCTTCCCAACTTAGCTCAAAACCCTGGCATGAAAATTTTTGAGATCATTGTATCATGACATAGGACTATGGATCCTTCCCCACATGATTGACTCCTAGATTGATCTCCATTTCATCTCACTTAGCTTGACTGTGTTGAACTGACACTTGTCTATCATATTTTAGTTCCCTTAATGAATTATTTCAAAGCAATGAATCCTCTCCTTGTGGCAACTAGCTCATATTTTCATCCACCTCAAAACCCTCCACATGCATCTATTGTATTATCCCTCCAAATGGTGGCAACTTCTCTGCATTTCCCATTGGTGATAGAAATGGAACTTCTATTTTAGGTTTATTCATTAGTTGTAAGTATTTAATTATTTTAGTTAGTTCTTTATATTAAGTTTTTAATTAGATTCATAGTCATCAAAGTATTCTTTTAGCTTATAATTTTATGTTTTATTTTATTTTATTTTGGTTTATGTTTATGTTTTTAAGTTTTACTTTATGTTATGTACATTGTTTTTTATATAATGAGTCATTTAGTGTGTGTATAATATACTTTTTTTTTTGTTATTTAGTTGTTTACTATGTTTTAATATATATTAAGTTGAAAATAGCTATGAGTGTCTTAGGTCTAATTTTAAGTTTTCTAATTCTATAGCATTTTGTTGTCTTTGGGTGTCACAATTATTTTATCTCAATAGGATATTTTTTAATAATATTTTATTATAGTTATTATTTTATGTAATATTTTTAAAGTCTTAATTGTTGACAATATTCCATTGTCATGTTTTATTTTGTGTCATTTTTTTTTAGTTTTTTGGTGTCAAGTCCTTTTTTAAAATTATGAACTTCAAATAAGCCTTGAAAGACATTTTTCAATAAGGTGGGATTTTCAAGTCACAAGTTTGTAATCGAATGCATTATCAATTAAAATTGACATTCAAATTTCTCGCCTCATATTATAACTAGGGGAAAATGTTAGGAAATAGTCCTAACATGGTTAAATAAATAAATAAATAAAATATATTATACAAATCATCATGTAGTGGTTTTTAAGGAGTATTTTTAGGGACGAGTTATTTGTTAGAAAAACTAGCTTATTAAATAGTAATTGGTTATTCAAACCATTGTTATATAATATAATGTTACAATTGAATAAAATGAATCTAGTTGATTGAATGATTAAATTGTGTGTGAGCCTTCAGATCTGACTTGATATGGGCTAACTTCATTAGATATATTTTTAATAGTTTAAAATCAAACTAGGGAATTTGTATAGGTGATTTATACAAAATTGAGAAGGTTAGAACCACGGAAACCATGCAGATGTGAGATAAGGGAGAATAAGATCCATACATGTATGCATAAGTCATGTAATGTGAAGTTAGGGATAAAATAACATTAACAAGTATCTAATATCAGTTTTAGTGTTTACAAATGCCCCCATTTTATTATAGTATTAAAATGAAATACAATGCTATAGTAAAATGATAAATAAACATACCTAAGTGTGTAAAACACACTTTGTCTTTGATTTAATGCTCCAAATTGTATCTTTCTTTGTAAAACCTACATTGAATCTACAACAATCAATATCCATATATGAAACTTGAAATTAATTTGAAGATTTGAAACTTAAATTAAAAAAAATGCATTCATGAGTGGGTAAAACTATGTTGCCCTATGTCATATCATCAGAGATGATGCATCCTTTTTGAAGTATTGGATACTATGATTCCTTATTGAATTAGTTGTAGAATTTATGGGTGAGCACACCCCAATTTTTTTTTACTAAGGGAATTCAATGGGTTGGGAATATAATTACCCAACCTCTAGTGAAGAGGTATTAGTGCCTAGATCATTGAGTGTCATTTAATCTTAACCATACTACTCATGTAACTGATCTTGAACACAAAGATGAAAGGTGACAGTCATACATTTGGACCATGATGTAATTTTTAGGCCATTGAGTATCATTTAACCTCAACCAAACTACTCATTTAACTAAACCAACCAAAGAAAAAAGACTTATAGAATCAAATGTGTTCACTTCTATATAACATCAATGCCAAAAATAGAAAAATATAATAGTGTGCATGTGCATGCACAATGTCTATGCCAAAAAATATTATCTAGTTAGAGCTAACATGATAGATAATTCCATGCATCTATATATCTTTTTCCCTGAATTTGAAAAAAAAAATTATAACTCATATTCCTATACAATTTATGCATATGCATTGTATATGACCCCAAAATCTATATAAATGTATAAATATTTTAAAACATGTAGCTTAATTATTTTAAACAATGTGTTTGAATATAAAAATATATGTCCCATAAATTGAACCACTTTTAAATATTTTAATCCTATAATTTTTTTAAATCCTTTATTATGTACCAAAATATGAATTAAATTATTCATGGAGGCTTAAATATCTATGATAAGCCCACTAATTACCATGATTTTAAGGTGAGGTATGTATCCTGTGAAATAACCATCTCAAAATAAAATATTTAATAATAATATTTTATGTAAAAATATGTAATCATTTAGAATCATGTGCTTACATGTGGAGAATATATCATCATAGTAATGAATAAATCATTAAATAAGTTATGAAACATGTAGTGCAAGGCATACAAGTGTCACGTGAAGATAGATATATAAAATATGCATGCAATAGTAACCATAATTGATATAATAAATAAATAATAAAGTATGAAAAAAGGTGTGTGATGTGAATCATGGCATTGTACATAAGTGGGGAGTTGCATGATATGTAACATGACACCACAATTTCATAAAAATTAACAAGATCAACAAAAAATATTATATCTATGCACTCATAATCACAAAATCTCATGGCCATGACACATAATAGAATCACACACAATATCACTCAATGTTACACAATGCCAAGGGCCACACACAAAATTCATAAAATGCAAATATCAATGAAAATAGTTGAAAAAATAAGCAAAAGCTGAATAAAAATTCATATAAGGAAAACTAAATCATGTAGAAATCATGAAAAGAGGCCAATATAAAATAAATAGGAATACAATGATACTTTATATCATATAATTCCAGTTACTAAATCATAAGTAACTACGAATAATCAATGATTAGCCTATAAAAAATAAAACAACATCAATGAAGCCTAGAATAAGTGAAACTAGTCTACAATATAAATCTATGCCAATGTCACAATATAGTAAAGTAGCATATCCATGAAAAATAGAACTATAAATTATATAAGAAAGAACAATACTTGTTATAAATAAATATAGCTCAACATTTAAAGGTCATGAACATATATACCCTAAAATAATTTAGTCTATGGAATGAGATGCTTACAATATTAACATGGCCCTTGGCTATAAGAATACTATGTATCTATGCATTAATGTATCATGTGTAACCTATATGTCCTACATCTCACTCATATATAAAATGAAAATCACATGGAAAATGAGATAAATAACATAAACTAATAATGAAAATTAGCAAACATGTCATGCTTATGTCCTAATTTCTATTTTTAGAATATTTTTATTTTTAGGCTTTTAAAATATTTGAACTTTTGACATAAATTGATATAGTAAATTAATGCCAATTATAAAGGTTACAAAAATATGAGAATGGAAAGGATTAAAATAGTCATTAACATAAGCTAAGGCATAAAGTGCACTAAATTCCTAACATGGCATTGTGGAGGAAGTGAAGGCAAATAATATGCCCCCACTATATATGTGAATCACAACCATTTAACTCAATATAGTAGGTGGAAGTAAGTATATGCATGCCTTCATTAGGAAATAATAAGTTTGTGCACATACAACATGTAGATATAAATGTATGTAATCTTGTAATCTCAATGTAATTCATAACATATGTATCTAGTAAATATGTAATAATGATCCCATAATATACCATAAATAAATTACATCATTGTGGGATAGGTGACATGGATGCTTGATCAAGATAAATAATAAAAATTAAAAAATACAAAGCTAAGGGATAATATATGTACATATCGATGTTAATAAATAATAATATATGGAATAGGAAAATTAGGAAAACTTCCAACCACTCAAGAACAAGAATTATGAATGATAAAATTGATCCTTATGAGACACTAAATTATAATACTATAATTATGGTGCTACATTATTAGGGACACTTCAATTACATGAGATACATCACATTTATTAAATGTCACAAAATATGTATATAAAACCATACCATGTGATGATATTTGTTTAGAAATTATATCATCCTTTGTATCATGCATTTTGCTTGCCTTCAAAAAATATTTAGAAATTGAAGAAATGGTTTTTGATTTGTTTTATTATTATATAGAAAATTTTCTATTGAAATGTTAATAGTCATATAATTGAATTTAAATTTAACATATTTATAATTCATACCAAGTGTAGCATTGTCAGCCATGACTTCCTAGTATTGCATTGTATTGATTCAAAGTGGGATCATCGTGAAATGTAATAGAACTTGTTTTAGAGTTACCACCAAATCATTGTATCTAATGCAATCTATAAATGATCTATATTTCAAGTGTTCTATGTCATATCCAATGGATTTTATAAGTTTTATGTTACATGTATTAATTTCATGAATATTTTAAATCTCAACATTGGTGCATTCCATGCCATATATGTAAGGGCTAAGAATCAAAGGCTCTAAATACAAGGAATATTTTTATGTTTTTCCCTTGGAAATCATTCTTGTGACATTAGTATCCTTAGGTATATCTTGATTTTTAACTTCCTATTCAATTATGATATCTTAATTTCTTCTTCCATAAGTAATCTTTGTTGTTTAGACTATGCTTCTTTTTTGTAAATTTTATTTGGGTGATTTATCTTTTTTGTAACATTTCATATTGTAAATTTCCTTGTTGTAATCTTTATAATTATATATTTTTTTCTTCAATTTTAATTTTTATATATTTTTTTAAATTTTTGATTGTTCCTTTATAACCTTTCCTTTTATAACTATTTATTTTGTAACTTTTCCTTGTCCAATTGTTCCTTAAAATATATAACTATAATATGAGTAGGTTTCTTAATTATAGGAGTTGTAATTTAATATGGTGGTGATTTAATGTATGTATTTAATTTAGGATCACCATCAATGATATTTTATATTTTTTCTACAAAGCCAAATAATTATCCATATTTTATGGTATGTAAAATAAATTATTTGAAAGAATGTCCCTTAGAGTTATACTTGGAGTCTTATGAGCCTTATGAAAATTATTTTAACCATTAATTATATATGTATTAAATTTTTGAACACATAATTGAAATGAATTCTTATGAAGCATAAAATTTTAAAGTGGGGAGGAAGAAATGTAATTTAAACTAGAATACTTAGGATTCTTAGTATATGGAATCTTATCCTCAGGTGATGTACTATTTAGACACAAAGCTTGAATTTGATTTTATAACTCTAATATTATTTTCATCATAGCAATTATCTGATTTGGAATGCTTTCGAAAGCACAAACCTTAGGCACTTATGATTGAATAAGCATACAAAGACCATAAATAAGATATATGGGAGGTTGAATGGGATTATAAGGAACATGTTGAATACCTCCACTTTTCCATTCATGATGGGGAACCCTACCCACATAGTAGTGACATTTTGGGCTATAGAATCAAATATATCTCATGGATGAATAATGGGGGAAAGATGTTAGATGGTAAAACCTTTAGGTCTAGGGGGAGGAAGAATAAAAGAATTCATACATGCCCTCTCATGTCTAATGGTAACATGAATCAACTCAAATTGAGTATTAAAATAATATGAATTTAGGAAGGTTAAATTTTATTATTTATTATTTAATACTTACTAGTGCAAAAATAATTGATCCATGGAATTACATAGTTGTATATTTTTAATATTAGAGGAAATAACAAGTAATGATTATAATTATAACTTGAGCTAAGAAATAGAAACTATGTTCCTCCATTATATCCATGTTTAATTTTTGACTGAGATAAAATTAGAAA
The DNA here is from genome assembly GCA_037957365.1 of Torreya grandis. Classification (NCBI taxonomy): domain Eukaryota; kingdom Viridiplantae; phylum Streptophyta; class Pinopsida; order Cupressales; family Taxaceae; genus Torreya; species Torreya grandis. The sequence continues at coordinate 3,707,808 of JARHVA010001238.1, forward strand.
TAAGGTATAAAATAAGATTTATATACATAAATATGATATACTAGAATGAATTATGAAACATTAATGGAAGACTTAGAGATTTGTTATGCTCTAGACAAAGTGTGGGTTCACTATTATGTTTTACCATTTTTAATTTATTTATGTGATCTTATAAAATATAACTTTAAACTAATTCAAATTATATGAAATCTGAAAATAAACACAAATCTAAATGCAAAATTAAAAACATTATTTTACTAATTTCACTTATTATTTATAAAAAAAACCTAAAAGGATAATATACTTAGTGTTATTTTATATTGTGTATGTATGGAACTTATTTTAGTTGGTAAAACTAGTAGGAAACTAGATCTAGCCATTTAGATTAGGAACTATGTTTCTAGATGCCTAGATAGATTTGTCAAATTTTGGATGAAACTAACTAATGTTAGAATCTAAAATTTGATAGATTCATATAATTATTATTTTCCTCTCAGTTTCCATATAGACTGTTACAATTGCTTAAAAACCATCTATGTGTATAATCATATGGGATAAATGTGTGTATGATATTAGAAACCTATCTCCTTCCATTTGAAACCCTATATCCACTTTTAACACTTGGTTCATGCCTAAAATAGGGGGCAAAGAGGGTTTCACTAACCTAAACTACTCCCCAATGAATGAATGACTATTACCTACATATATAATATTCCTAAGACATATGTTAAACTGCATGTAGTTCTCCTTGTTAGGTACATGTGTGCAATAATGCTCCATCAATGAATACAACTGATGGTTTAGCTTATGATACTTAGAAAATGAAAAATCTGGCTTGAATTTAAGGTGATTCAGACTTGTCTAGGAAGTGATCCTTATGATTTATTGTTTAATTGGAAAGAATAAGGAAATCTCTATGAATGTGTAAATGTGTATAGTATGATTCCTTGACAAAATGTAGATAGGAGTATGATTATAAACATTATGTAATTTTATGGGGCTCTTTAATTATTTTATTACACCACTATCATGTGAAACATATATTCTAACCCATAAGAAGGATGTGTATTTTAAAATAAATAATTTCTTTACATGGGATGAGTTCATTAAGTTTGGACGAGTCTGTAATTTTAGAGTAGTTTGAGCCTAACAGGTTTGTCTAAAAAGAATATTGAGTTGATTACCTAGAGATAATTTAAATATTATTTTTAATAGGTTAGATGAAAACTATGGAATTCATGTAGGTGATAGACAACATATAAGAAAATTTTAAACCCATGGAAAGCATGTGGATGCATTAGTAAGTAGAATAAGAAACATGTGTATGCACAAGTCACATAAGGTGAAGGTAGGTAAAACTGACATTTATAACTATATAATACTATATGATAGTGTCAAAATGTGTTTATTTTTATATTCAAGTCTAAGGCTGAATGTAGGTAAACAAGGGATAAAACATGACTATGAGTCACTCAGATTAGGAGCTAGGTGTTTATAACTATTATAATGAATCTATCATTATATTTATGCCTATACTAGAGAATAACATTTTTATTATACTATATTTATCTATTTAATGTTCCTATCTATTTAAGTACAATCTTTTATGCCTGCTTGTAATCTGTCTTTGTGTGATATCAGGGCTCCCTATGTGTGTGATATCTAGAAAACATGTATCATTCTATTTGAAACCCTAGGTCCAATTTTGACATTATATTTATGACTAAAAAATGGGAATAAGTTTGGTTGATCTGATCTCAACCACTCCGTAACAAAGTTTTGTGTACCGCATACATATTTAATACTCTAAAGAGGGAACTCAAACTATTTGTAGTTCTCCCCATTAGGTGTATGTGTAGAAAGGTGTTACTTTAACAAATTCAACATATAATATAGATTTTAATACTTCACTAATAGAAAAATTGAATTTTATTAGGTGATTTATGAATAAAAAGGGAAACATAACTTATCTATAAATAAATCCTATCTTAGAGAAGATAAATCTTACTTACACTTCGTATTGTTGATACACTATATATTCAAAGTCATGACCAAGATGGATTCACTAGACCTAACCAAGGGATCTGTTATCAAAATAAAATCACTAGGGAGGGTTCTAAATCCTCCAGTTAAACAAAACTATGCAATAACCCTAGCTAGATCCTATGTTTTCATAATCACAAAAGTATATGATAAGTAAAGTAAAGTCTAATCTAGTGCTCACCAAATCTTGTGGCCCAAAATGGGGGTTGGTAAACATAAAAGTAAACATTCATAAGAGAATCCTAATTAATCTATATATAGGTAAAACCCTAATGCTTGGAGAGATCAATGTATTCAAAAGCCATTACTTATGATATTTCTATCTACTAAAATAGAGGAGTAAAGTTAGATATACTTACCTTGAAGAAAAACCCATCGAGACTCAATCTCTCACTTGGACAAAGGTGCTTCATAAGAGGTTGTTGTGGTATGTAAAGATCAATAAAAATACAAATCATCCAAAACTTTTCAATAAGACAAGATTATTCTCTAAGTAGAAACCCTAAGCTATAACTCCTCAAGTATAATGGTGGAAGAGAAGATTGTAAAGAAGCTCAAATGAATAATTAAATCTTATTTTCTCTTTAAGAAATGGGGAAATGAATGTGTAAATATGGATAAAACTAACCATAAATATTTTCAAAAGTTTAGCCAACAGGGGTGGCCCAATAAATTTTGTATGTTTATTGATAAAAATAAATTAGGTTTTGGTCTAGGTCAGCAAGAGGTTGACCTAGACCGTAAATATTTTTTATCAACTAGTGTATAGGTTTAATGGGGTTGATAGTTTAATGTAAACTATTAGAAAGGGTTTTAGGATTAGGGAAGGGATAATGAAGGTGGAAAATAGTTAAAGGAGGGTGCAAGAGAGGAGATAAGTCTTAGGAGAGTTTCTAGGAGAAGGTTAGATTTATAGCATTTAGTGGTATAGGGGAAAATAATATTGTGAAGCACCAATGTTATACCCACCCCTTTCTCAATGCACCCTTTAAGGTGTACACTCAGAGAGATTAAGATTCAATGGGCTCCTACAAGATATAAAAATTGATAAACTTGAAAATATTATGTGTATACAATGCCCCACTCAAATCTCATCATGTATCACTCAAGTAAAACAAGGGTTGGTAACTTCAATAATAAAGATGCCAAACAACTCTATCCTAATTTCAAAATCAATCACAAATTTTCCATGCCCTACCATCCACAATGCAATGGCCAAGTTGAGGCCACTAACCAAATATTTAATAAAATCCTCCATAAGACAATCTATGAAACCCTCATAGATTGACATCTTCATTTATATCCCCCTCTTTGGGCCTATTGCACTAGCATATGCACTTCCACTAGGGAAACACCATTTTTATTTGTCTATGGTTCTGAATATATCCTCCCATTAGAAGTTGAGATTACCTCTCTCTATATATCTCTTCATGGTATCATACCCGATGAGGTATTACATGAAATTCACCTTCATTTTCTTGATGAACACCATCTTTCCACTCTACAACACGATTGCCAATACAAGGTTAACATCACCAAATAATATAACAAAAGGGTTAAAGTCCAAAATTTTAATATTGGTGATCTTGTCCTTAAATCAAACTACACAGATGATAAATATGGAAAATATGCCCAAAAATGGTGGGGCCCTTAGTAAAAGACATACTCGGTCCTAACACCTATCACCTTCAAACTAATGAAGGACATATTTTTGAAGAGCCCAACAATGCACAAATTTTAAAGAAGTGTATTGCCTAGATATTTCCCTTATTATAATGCTTCCTATATATTATCCTACTAGCACTTTTTGTAGAATATCTACACGGGTCTCACCCCCTACATCAGCTTCTCTTTTCACAAACCCTAATTCTTCTCTTTGATCCTTTGGTTTCTATTTTCTCATGAAAAGAATTGTAAAACTATGGATAAGACCTATTCTTCCTCATGATTTCCTTTGTTTACTCTTATTATCTTATTACTTTCCAATAATATTTTACATCCCTTGGGATTTTATTATGTGACTTGTAGTGTAAGACCATGGATAGGACCAAGCCTTCCTCACAAATACCATATTTCTCATTTATTTTATTTTTACATGCTTTTTTCACCCTCTTATATTTATATTTTATGAGTTGAAGTGTAAGACCATGGATAGGACTAGGTGTTCCTCATAAAAATTACCATATTTAATTCAATGTTCCTTTTCTAGAATGTGCTCACAATGGTTACAATCTTATGATCCCTTATTCTTAGCTATATCTTTTACTTACTTTATAGATAAGATTGTGCAATAATAAAGTGTTAGAATGTTTTCCTACACTTCCTTCATCCATATGATAAGGAATCACACTTCATTGTCATTGGATCCCTTTTTCATCCTTGCCATATTTTTTGTGATTTAAAGTAATTCAAATTGTTTCATGTTCATTCCTCTTGATTTCTTCTCCTTTCAATCCACTCTAGATAAACCAAGGTTGAAGTCAAGATGGAATTTTTATTTCACTTGAATTAACAAGACTCTTAGACACCATGCTCTCTAAATTCTCTTTATTAGCAACCAAGTCCAAAGTTTTCAAATGATAGTCATCTTTAGCACCCATGTTTGGTTCTTTGAATCCATATGGAGGAGGAATAGAAAAATCCATTAAAAAGGTTAAAATATAAATCATTTAAAATAAAAGGAAATAATACAAAAGGTAACATACAAAGTCAAAAGTTAAAATCACATCAAAAGATGTGATTAATAGCACATCTCTTATCTCCAATCAAAGATCAAACTCCACAATTGGCCTCATGATAGAGCCTAGGTCCATTGGGTTGTGGTAGGATAGTAGATCGAAATAAGAGAATAAAAAAAAAATCTATGGTGTTAACTAATTTTTCACACAATTACCCACTCTTTATATTATAATGACAACTCTATAAGGGGTCTTGAGGAATGGGGAAAACATTGTTAGAAGGTAGGTCTATTTTTATTTTCATGCATATAACCTTCATGGGATGATATTCACACTTCATTTAATGACCTAATATTTGGGTGGTGAGAGATTCTTTAGAGTCATCTATGTCAAAAGTCCTCTTATTTTGACAAACCTAATTTAAGTGTATTGAATTTGATAAAGAGTTTCTCTACCTTGCTTTTTCCTTCATTTTCCCCTCCACCCATTTCATTTCCACCCTTGATAGGCAAGTGCGATTCTAAATCTATTTTCCCAATTCTATATTCCCTCTTATTCACATCTTAAATACATGATAACACTACTTTATTTCAGTTTTATTTATCCTTAGAACAAAATAATATGCTTGAGTGACTATGGATTACTTTCTTTATACCATTACTTTATATTCCTAGAATTTCTTTTGTTTCTTGTAACATTTGCCATTGTTGTATCACCTTTTTTATAAACACCTGAGTCTATTTCCACTTTCATTTTATTTTTCCATTATTAAGTGAGGTCAGCTTGTTACTTCTCACTCACCAATTTTTTTTTTCCCTTTCAAGCATTTTTTCATTGATGATTGAGTAAGTATTGTTATTACTGACTCATGAATGTTGTATCATTTTCTTGTCCATTTTTAATTAAGGATTATTACTACTTTAATTTTGATGTTTGATTACTATTTTTGACATGTATCCTTGGACTCACTTGGTAAGTTTTCCTTTTTTACTTAAAGTTTACTTGTTTGATTTTTTCAGTCTTTAGTAGCCTTAGATTTTCAATTACCTAATTTACTCTAAATTTTGACTTGGTGATTTGGTCCTAATTTAGAATTTGTCAATCCAACTTCCAAAATTTCTAAGTATGTCTCATCTACACCATGTTAGCTATCTTGGTTTTCTTGAATTTGTCTATTTTTGCTCTTTAGATTTGTATCCTTAGGTTTATCAGAATTAGTCTCTGCACCCTTCATGATCAACACTAGAAACACAATAGATAACCATCTAGTGATAAAGGTAAGTCAAGGTAGGCATACATTAATTTTATTTTTAATTATTTCCTTTTAGCCATTTAATTCCAATTATTTTATGATTTAAAATACTGTAATTTACTTAGCTTCAGCATTGTGTGTTGCTATGTTATTTTCTCAAAGCACCATTCCTTGTTGCACCTGAGTGACACATGATGAGCTTTGAGTGGGGCATATGTATACACATAATATTTTAAAACTTTATCAATTACTAATGTTTTCTCTTATAAGAACTCATTGAGTCTCAATCTCTCTAAATGTATTCCTTAAAGGGTGCATCAGGAAAGGGGGTGCGCAAACCATTGGTGCTTCATAAGATTGTTGTCCCATATACCACCACTTTATATCAATATCAACTTCTCCTATAAACTTCTCTAAGACTTTTCTCCTCTATTACACCCTCCTCAAACCATTTTATGCCTTCATTAGCCATTTCCTAAGCCTAAAGCCCTTTTCAATGGGCTACATTACGTTGTCAGCCCCATCAACCTTGTACCCTAATTGACAAAATATATTTAAGTTCTAGATCCTTGACCTAGACCAAGACCTAATTTATTTTTATCAATAATGATATAGATTCAACTGGGCTAACCCTATTAGCTAAACTTTCAAAAAGGTTTAGTGTTATATTAATCTATATAAACACATCAATTTTTCCATTTCTTAGAGAGACAACAAGAATTAATTATTCATTTGTGATTATTTACAATTTAATATTCCACCATTCTACTTGAGGATTTATAGCTCAAGATTTATACTTGGAGAAGAATCTTATCTTGTGGAAAAGTCTTGGATGCTTTAGCCTTTTTTAGTGATCCTTACAAACCAAAATAACCTTTTGCAAATCACCTTTGGCCAAGGGAGAGATTGAGTCTCAATGGGTTCGTCTTCAAAGTAAGTATCTCGAACTTTAGTCCTCTATTTTAGTAGATAGAAGTAGCATAAGTAATGGCTTTTAAATATATTTCTCTCTTCATACATTATGGTTTTACCTATACATAAATTAATTAGGATTCTCTTATACATGTTTACTAACCCCTATTTTGTGCCACAAGGTTTAGTGAGCACTAGATTAGACTTTATTTTACTTTTCATATACTTTAGTGAATATGAAGACATAGGACCTAGCTATGGTTATTTCATAGTTCTACTTGATTGGAGGTTTTGAAACTCTCCCTAGTGATTTTATTATGGTAAGAGATCCCTTGGTTAGGTCTAGCAGATCCATCTTGGTCATGACCTTGAATATATAATGTGTCAATAATAGGAATTGTAAGTAGGTTTTATCTTCTCTGAGCTAGGATTTATTTATAGATCCATTTCATTTCCCTTTGTATACACTTTAGACTTGGCTATGGAATACTCCTTTTGATCTATTATTGAGTTGGGAATGTTATTAAATTCCCTTTAAATGTGATAGTGTTAGACTATGGTTTCTTGATAATTCTATATGAATCCAATAGGCTTATACCTAAAACATATTTATATGGGACTATTTGGGTATTTTTTCACACCACCAAAATATAACATGTATGGGATAACCCCTAAATATGACATGAATTGGAAACATAGTATTTTAATGGTGCGGGGATGAGTCTATCAGAGATGAACACATGTAGAATTCCTCAGGCGTTTGAGCATGACAAACCTTTCTAAAAGACATGAATATTTATTCAATGATTTGGAGATAATTTTAGTATAATGATGAGAAGGTTAGATATAGACTAGGGAATTCTTATAGGTGACTAATAGAAAATTGGGAAGGTTGGACCCATATAAAGCATGTAGATAGAAAATAAGGGCATGTAAGAGCCATCTGTCTATAAAAAATTAATTTAAGGTGATTTTAGGTCAATATTAACATTTCCAAGTGTCTAATACCATATTTTAGTGTCTAGAGTATGTACTTATACTTTTTAGAATTGATGGGTATAAATGTAATATTTTTATCTTCAATGTTATTAGCCTAGATTTCCACAATAGCTCATAATTAAAAAGGATAAGGGAATAAATATCTAGGTATGGAAACCATAAAGTGATTTAAATAGATATACAATATGCTAGAATAAAAAACCTTCATAATACATGTGTTGTGTGAATGGAGAAATTGAGTGGGATATTCAATCCCCTATTTCCCTATGTGCGATATGTAATTGCATACACATTCACATATTCAGTATTATGGAACAATATGAAATACATAATTGAAAAAAGTCTTAAAGTAGTGAAAAATCAATGCAAGTTATGCCTAAATTTGAAAAATGGAATGACTTGTAATAGGATATACTTAAGAACCTCAATATCAATTATTTTTAAAATGTTCATAGATCATTTGAATGTATAAGATTCTCATGTTTTAATTAAATATATATTAGTACACAAAAGATAAAAAATAAAAATGAAAGTATCTAAACATTTCAAGGACATGGCAATGGGAAAAAGGGCCCACAAAAATAAAATAAAGATGAGCCTATCATTTCTGCCTAGGTCAAAATTAGTGAAACCAATGTTTTCATCCTATAAGAAGAAACATACATAGATAGAGAGAGGATAAATAATACAAGCTTATGGGTAAAAAAATACACAAGAAAAAATGACAAATAGAAGGAGATAGGATCACAAGATTGCAAAAAGAAGAAGCACATAGATGAAAACACACAAACAAGTGCCAATAATTACCTAATTCAAGGTGATGACCCATCTTCATAAAAAATTACTAAAACACTAAGTTATCCTCCACCAAACACATTCCCCAAATAGACGACCAATTATTTTTAAAACTCACATTTATTCATATTGCATAAGAACTATTTTTCTTTCAATAATTTCAAGACTACTTCCAAATGAGTTTGATGTTACTTCAATGTATCACTAGATATTATAATATCATCTATATACACTATGACACATGTATCTATGTTCTTCCCATATATATTTTTTGATTTATAATGATACTATGGAACATATCATCTCTAAATCAACTATCAAGTGACTAAATATTCCAACCATGCCTCATCCACATCCTTATAATTTAGGATATCATATGATAAGTGGATATACATTTATTTTATATAGCATCTAGATATTTTTCTATTTATCAACAATTGATGTTTGTGATATGATCCTTTGGCATCTATGTATGCACAACCACCATGGTTTGTACATAACCAATCCTTATAGTATCAATATATTAGAGGGTGGTAATATATGTCAGATTCTTGAATTAATTCATATTTTATTATTTTTTATCATGGGGTCCTTAAAATTTTTAAAAATATACAATATAAAAATATATCAATAAAACACTAATTTGAATTGAAATGGATATTTTAGATATTATACTTAGAAGAGATTTGGAAATGACAAAGCAAGAGATTTAAAGGTGTACTTAGCTTATTTTTATATCATGTCTCCAATTCAAGCCATCACTAAATATATATGTATCCTATGCAAGCTATATCTAAATATATAAATTTTGTTAATGTGATTCATCAAGGCTAAGACTAGAAAATTTTAACTTAAACCCTTCCTAAATGCTACTAGTAAAGTTTGACGCATGTAGTGACCAATAAAACTAGGCTCTAATGGTATTGTCTCTATATTTTTTCAGAACTAGTCTCTTAGAATGATTTTGTTGTACCTATATATGCCTCTTGTACGTTTGTTTTTCTTTATCCTATGTACTA